>MU856934.1:0-105735 GCA_033296705.1 Chaetomidium leptoderma | reverse complement strand
AGGGTCGTCAAAGAGGCGTCGGACGGGTTCGCGGCACTGTGGCATCTGCCGCAAGACTGGCCACAATGCAAGAACATGTCCGGAGGCTGGAGAAATAACTAGTTCAAGCGAATCCGAGTGAAGACAATTGATTTGACTAGGTTTTGGTAGACTTTTGGCAGTTTGGAGTGGTGAGCTCTGGAAAAGTGCGCCACTCGATGGGGTGCGCCGCTCGATGGTGGACCACGTTAACTAATAAGCTCTAATATAAGTTTAGTATAAAAGGATAGAGCTTATATCTTTTCGTTAGCTCTTAGGAATTAATCTTCGAAGGATTCGAAATATATATAGAAATCTATAGGAGATTAATTCTCTCGCTACTTAGCTTCGTTTAGACGCTTTACTACAGTAGAAACCTAATTAGTAACGTCCTTAATATAGATTATAGTCTACTTCTCGAAAATATCCTAGTTAGTTTTAACCTTTTTTTAGTTAGTTTTCGATATACTAGTATAATAACTATACTAGTAGTTTCGTTATAGTATAGATATATTATTAACTATAAAGAGGATCCTATTCTTCGAAGTCTTATATTATTTCGGATCCCTTATAAACGCTTATTCTAAATTATATAGCTATTTATTTTATTTACAATAGGTTATAGAGTTAGTAAACTATATAATATTCTTAACTTTAATAGCCTTTATATAGTATATACTAGATATAAACGATAAACTATCCTGTTACTTACATTTCGGTTATAAATCGGTTTTGTCGAGTCCTATCTTCGCTAGTAATTCTTTCTCTTATACCTCCAACTACTCTACTTCTTCTAATTTTATAATATAGTCTCGGGTAACCTATAATCTTACTTCTATATCGATAGGTTGTTTAGGCTCTAGCTAAATAGGTTGTAACTCGGTAGTAACTTGTAATAGAGTATTAATTGTATAGTTCGATACCTCCGAAGAATAGAGTTAGGAACGATTCTCGGTCGTAGGGTTCGGAGTCCCTTTGTAACTAACTTAACTTAGTAATAGTACTATCTCGGTTAGCTTAAAAAAAGGATTAGAAATTATTAGGGGACACTCCTAAGAGCTAAAGGAGATAGCAATTACCGAATAATTAATAAATCAATAGTAAATCACAATAGAGTATCCTTATTTATTAAAGTAACTAATCCTTAGGGACTAAAGGCCCTTGGATTAGAGAGTGTATATAACGCGCCCCTAATGTACAATCTCAATGGTAGTAACATGTGTTATACGCTAAGGTGCCGCTAAGTCTTCGACTCGCTACCTTATCTATTCCTTATTAGTAACAAGTAGGAGAAGGAGGGAGGAGGAAGAGGAGGTTAATAGGTAAAGGAAGGAAAAGGGGGTAAGAAAATTATAAAAATAATAGAGGTTAGGAGCCTAGTTAAGGCTCGGGTTAATTACTTATAGTTAGTTTATTTCTTATCTACTAGTTTATAGACTACCTACTTTTATTTCCTTTATTATCCTAAGTAGTAACGCCCTTAGTATATAAATACTAGGCTTAGTATCAATATACCTTCAAGTATAGGAACCTAGCCTATAGTATAGCTAGGCTAGCTACCGCGATAGCTATCTGATATAGCTTTCGTATACTCCCGGATTTAGAGCTAGGGGCGACGACGTATAGGTAGCTAGCTATTACGCTACCGACCTACGTATCGCGCTCGAGTTACTATATAGGTAGGTATAGGCTCTGTTTGTACTTAGAAGACCTAGCTTAGTACGTCCTAATTAATATATTATAAGGTATCTCGGGCTAGCTACCTCGTGGCCTAGCCCCCGGACGTTAAATGGTAACAACAACAACAACAACAACATGAGGGCCCTGTACGCAAGCACCAATACCTCTAGCTGTTGGATTTTCAACATTTCGCCTCAGATTTATCAAAGAGCCTGCATTTTCGGACTGTACCCCCCGACTCCCCGGACTATATCACATGACTTCGCCCATACATAATCCCAACCCTGACATCTCCCCCCTCCTTTCAACATCTTCAACATCTTCCACTCTATAGCTCTCTAGCTCTCTAGCTCTCTAGCTCTCTAGCTCTCTAGCTCTCTAGCTCTCTAGCGCTAGCAACCGTTGAATCGCTCAAAACCGCAATAAAACTATGATTGACCAATCTTGTTTTTTTCCGACTAAGCACTAGCCAACTAATTAAGCCGCATTGCCCTCCTACCCGCCCGCCCTACCCGCCCTGCTTCCTCTGCCTACCCTACGCGCCCTGCTTCCTCTGCCTGCCCTGCGCGCCCTGCTTCCTCTGCCTGCCCTGCGCGCCCTGCTTCCTCTGCCTGCGCCGCGGGTGGGCGCCTACGATACAGTTGTTGCCTACGATACGGTTGTCGCCCTGCCTGCCCTGCCCTACGGCCTCCCCTGCCCCTACGACTAGGTCCCTGCGGTGCCGGCTGGCTATTGGGGATAACCTTGTCGCGATCTAACTCGTTAAGGTCGATACCTTCCCACTAAGACGTATCTCGGCGTATCGATGGCTGCAGTCCTGTCACCTACGATGGTTGTGGTTATATATAGGCGAAGTCATGTGATACAGTCCGGGGAGTCGGGGGGGTACAGTCCGAAAATGCAGGCTCTTATCAAAAGTCACGTCCCGGTTTCGCCCCAATCCCCCGATCGTCGCGGCGTCGATCGGCCTCGTCTAAACGGAGCTAAGGGTCCATGCTTCCGCGCCACCCTGACGATAGACAGGTCTGCTACACTACATACGTGCTGGCCGCCCGGTGGTCAGACGCCATCAAGCGCCGGAGACATACGAGGTTAGTAGGCGATTGATGAAGATAGTTGAGAAACCTTAAACGGCCGGTCATCTAGTATGTAACACGGTGCATCTACATACGCCCTTCTCTACGCTAAGCCTATGAGAGCCGCTCCTTGAGGCTATGTAGGGCCGAGTCACGCGACGCGGCCTGACCACTTAAAGCTCAGGCTGACATCTTCAGCGCCTTTCAACTTGACAACTTCCCGTCCTTCCCCTTTGAGCAGACTACATCTCACAACTGTCTCATCACTGTTATCCCTCGTATAAAATTACTTTCTCCTCATGTAACTCTGTCGCCCTTGAGGCCTTTTCCGCTAGCGCAGACTCGAATCACAATGTAAGCAAACGCCAAGTGGGCTCCCTTGGCGCTGACCGTTTTTGCTGACCGGAACCTCTCCCACTAAGGGCCGCCACGTCCAGTCCTGCGCCCTATCAAGAAGGGAAGCCACTCGATCTCCAAGTGCGCGAAAGCTTCTCCCGCGACCTGCCGTCCCGGGTCACCGCTACTATCAGCAAAGTGCTCTCGATGACCATGTCCGTTGTACTGGATGTCACCTTCCAGACCCGTCACGGCCCGCCTGTCCACGGTGTAGTCAAGCTCTACGACCGTCGATTTGGCTCATGCCCGCGTGATGTTCTCGAGAACAAGCCCGCGCCACGCACACAGGAAACTGAAGCAGCATTTCAGGCCTTTGTCGGGCGGGGAATGATGCCCGGGTTCCTCCGCTCTCTAAAGGAAAGAAACGAGAGCGAGGATTTTGCCGTCGCCGCTCGGGAGTTCCTTGACGAGCCCAATCGCACCGAAGGCCTTGCCAAGTACGAGGCGGCGCTATGGCAAGACTGTATCGAACACTTTGAATGCGAGACCAAGGCTTATAACCGACTCGCCCATCTCCAGGGCAAGTTGGTTCCGCGCGTGCTTGCCCATATAAGTCTGTCGGCCACCAAGCTCGCGACTATACCACAGGAAGCAGCGTCCTACTTTGAGATTAGAGGTATCCTTCTAGAACGTATCGACGGATATTGTTTAGAAGATCTGACGCTAGCTCCACTGCCAAGTAACCTAAGGAAATGGCAGCAGATTATCCAGTCGGCCGCTGATATAGCGCATGAGATCAACAAACGCGGCATCATCATGGAGGACTGTGCACCGCGTAACGTGGTCGTGGACAGGCAGTCACACACACCGCGTATCGTCGACCTGGCACAGTGCCGCTTCCGGGATGAGCTGGTGAAAGAATGGTACAAATGGGAGTGGCACGAGGACGAGGGTTGGGATCCGGATGTCGAGTATTGGGAGCAAGTGAGTACTACGGGTAACCCAGGGGCGATTTGGGCGGTGATGGTGAATCGTGTACAAAAGATGACGGGTGTGAAGCTGGATATCAGGTATCCCGACTATGGGGCGATCATTGCCGGGATAAGGCGGACAAAAGCGGAGGCAGCCGCAGCAGAGAGGGAGAATGAAGTATGATCCGTGGTTTGGCGCAGCGCTGCCTACAATTCAATCAAGCCCGTCTTGTAGTACATTCAGTTGTCCAGGAAGCCTGGACGAGCTAAGATTAAACGTTTCTTATGGAGGTATATATTTACATGATTAATATTTACTCGCTTACTACTAGTAGTACTAGTTTATCTTAGGCTCTATCTTTCTTGGGGACCCAGCTGCTATAGCGTACTCAATCATTCTGTACGGAGCATGGGGCCAAAAGAAACTAACCCAGCCTGTTAGCGTTGAAGTCCCTACGTTAGCTTGCTTAAGTACCCAAGGCGATAGCACTAACAGAAGTACCTGGGTACTAAGCTATTTTGGGTAGTTTCTTTTGGCCCCATGCTCCGTACTTGTTTCTCACATCGATGCCTGTGAGACGTGTTGTGTGGCAGCCATCCCAACAAGGCCATTCTGCCGTCGATCTTTTGCCCTAGCAGGGGTGTGTCAGCTGCAGGAGTGTTCCAGCGAGTCTAGGCAAATGGGACCTGAGAGTTCGGCAGGTGCGCTCAGCTCTCGAAGCCTGATTTTGGGCAGGCAGCCAAGCTGTGTGCCTCGGGGCGGATTGTGAGTGACCAGTCCGCCCAGCCCCGTCACCGGTCATGCGGAGAGCTTATCAATGGTCAGCTGCTCTCTCTTAAAACAGGAATAAATACTAGCGCCCCCGTCGCACCATCACCGTTGGTAGCTTCCTTTGCATTGCTCGAAAACCGAAACGCTGTTTTGCTGCGACACGGCATATCGATCCACCCGCCACTGCATCCAACTAACACCGATTTAACCCACGCCTGCCATGTCGTTCCGGCGCACCACGTCCTCCTTGCTTGAGGAGCAGACGCGGAAAAATGGCCACTTCGGTGACACCGAGTCGTCTCTGGCCAGCATCTCGACAAACCCATACCAGGCATCGCGCAAAGAGCACAAGATCGCACACTGGCTCTCTTATTTCGGATCCAAAAACCCACTCCCGGTGCCCATCGCCGCCGACGATGTGGTCTGGCTCATGGACAATACAGCATTCCGGGGCCAATCCGGGGAATGGGAAGCTGAGTTTGTGGCGGCAGCGTTTGACCAGCAGCCATCGGCAAAGGTGGTTGACATCGTGGGCGACATCGCCAGCAAAGTCGGACTGTCAAAGGGGAGTCAGGAGAAAAAGACAGTCGAGCGGCGTATCGGCCCCTTCGTCATGGAAATCCTGCCGGGCAGGCAGATCAAGGTCAAGTTCAACGGCTCAAGTCAACTAAAGCTCGGCCCGGGGGGTAGAAATGGCATAAGCAGCGACATTAGGAGGGTTCCAAAGGCAACAGGCGGGTCTATGGTGAGATCGACGGCGGACGTGCCCATGGGTGTGGTCGGCGAGCTCGAAATGGTGACATTTTTCGCGGAACCCGAGGGATTCGCGGTCATCTCGGGTACAACAGCGCCCACCCGCTCGCTGTTTGGCTTGCAGGTTTGCTGACAGACTCACCCGATACAGACATCGACGACACGATCAAAATCACCCAGACAAGTGACCCCGTTGGGATTCTCACGTCGACATTTGTGGTGGGTTCTCGGTGTCCTCGGTGTAGACAGGTTGGGAGGGCCGCTGACATGTGCTCTCGTACCAGTCTGAGCCAACGCCGGTCCCAGGGATGCCAGAATTGTACTCGCGCATCCGGGATCTGGTGACGCCGTCAGCCCCATTCTTCTACCTCTCGGCCTCTCCCTACAGCCTGTATCCATTTCTTCGCGAGTTCAGGGATCAGTACTTTCCACACGGGCAGCTGATACTCCGGGACGCCAACCTGTTGACGATATCAGGGCTGCTGTCTAACCTGACTCTGGGCACCGAGAAGTACAAGATGGACAGAATCAAAAAGATCCAACGCTGGTTGCCACGCCGGAAGATGATTTGCATCGGAGACTCGACCCAGAGCGACCCCGAGGCATATGGTGAGTCGCCCCCCTGTCCTGGAACGCGCTTCTGGTCTGATGAGAACATCAACAACAGGCGAGGCTTGCAGGGCGTTTCCGGGATGGATCAAATTGGTTCTGATACGAAAGGTGACCGATATTGCCGCTATCGGGATTAAAGAGAAGAACGAGCCGTCGAGGTTTGAGAAGGCCTTTGACGGTGTTCCTCGGTGAGTGGGTTCAAACACAACCCAACTGGAAATGGCGAGCTAATGTGGACTATAGCGAAACGTGGCACGTGTTCGAGGATACCGAGGAGTGCTGGGGCCCAATCCAACAGACCGTGGCAAAGCACCAAGGGTGATACCATCCCCTGGTGACGCAATGTCGGACATGTGTAATAGCGGGCAGGCAACGTGCCTTACCGGTAAGCAAGTTCATCGCCAGTTGTAGCTCGCTAGGTACGTGTATGAGGGACTACTAACCAACATAGACAAGGCTATGAAGTGCGTTATTGTAGATTGAAGAGAGGATTATGGGGGTTACTGATTGATGATGATATGGAAGACAAGAGGATGTGACATCAAATGAATTAGCGGGACAGTGAGGCTACTAGTAACTGTCGATAAGAAGATGAGTTCCTCTATAGTGACCGAAAATAGGTTCGTGGGACAGTTGAATAGATTATCAGTTGAAATGCTCCCCCCTCCCCCCTTTTTCACCGACCCTGCGGGAAAGAATAGGGTTGGGGTTATATATGGGTACAATTTTGAACGCGAGAAAATTTTCAGGACAAGTTTGATGGGTTCCCACGGCTTCTTGCAATTACCACCAAGATAAAGCATTCGAGTGTCCCGAGGCGCGCAAGATTCGCCAAATCCAATCGACGAGCACCGAGGAGCTGCCAGCCTCAGGATGGAGGTCGATAGCGACGCTGGCTCGAGGTTCGCCGATGTCACACGCAACTTTTTGAACTGGTTCCAAACCCGCCATGGTGCCACCTTTCGTTCAGATTTGATTGCAGTCGAGGACTTGAGGGGACGGAATGCCGGCCGAGGAATCAGTAAGCACCTACCTATCGTAGCTCTAACGCATCTGCAACTCCAGCCCGGTACTAACAAGCCGATACAGTCGCAAAACAAGACATCGAGGCGAACACGGTTCTCTTCACCATCCCCCGTAATGCCATCATTTGCACAGCAACCTCGGCGCTTAGAGACAAGATCCCCGGTGTCTTTGACATCGAAAATGACGACGCTGGGCAGTCCGACTCTGAAGATGAGGACGGGGCTTCTTCGTCGCAGGATTCCTGGACCCTGTTGATTCTAGTCATGATCTACGAGTGCCTTCAGGGCGAAGCCTCACGCTGGAAGCCGTACTTGGATGTACTGCCTTCGGCCTTCGACACGCCCATGTTCTGGTCGGCTGCTGAGTTGTCCCAACTCCAAGCCAGCGCCCTCGTCGCCAAGGTTGGGAAAGAGGAGGCAGACTTGATGATCAAGACCAAGATTATCCCGGTGGTGCGGGCGCACGAACATGTGTTTTTCCCTGCCGGCAGCGCGAAACTCGACGACGCCCAGTTGTCTGAGTTGGCGCACCGCATGGGCAGCACCATCATGGCATACGCGTTCGACCTCGAGAAGGACGACGAGAACGGCGAAGTAGACGAGCAAGACGAGTGGGTTGAGGACAGGGAGGGCAAGACAATGCTAGGCATGGTCCCCATGGCCGACATACTCAACGCTGATGCCGAGTTCAACGCGCACATCAACCACGGCGAAGACGCGCTCACAGCAACTGCGTTGCGGCCCATCAAGGCTGGCGACGAGATCTTGAATTACTACGGCCCGCTCCCTAACGGCGAGCTGCTGCGTCGATACGGCTATGTGACGGCCAAACACAGCCGCCACGACGTCGTGGAGCTGCCGTGGGGCCTCGTCGAGGCGGAGCTGAAAGAGCGCCTCGGGAGTCGCATGGCTCTTTTAGACTGGGACAAAATGAAACAGCTGGCCTGGTCGGACGAGGATTTTGAGGAAAGCTTTGTGCTGGAGCGCTCCAGCGAGGATCCCGATTCGACCGGGCTGTTGGGAGGCGATGCCATCTTCACTAGCCTACCGGACGAGCTAGGCGAACAGTTCAAGACATTTCTCAAGGCCATCAAGAAGGTTGGGAATGTTGAGTTCGCTGTCCAAGCCTTGTCAGACAAGGACATGCGCAAGGACCTGTACCTGCAGGCTGTCCTTGGGGCCCTTCAAGCCAGGGAGCGCCAATACGCCACATCTCTCGAAGATGACGAGCGGCTCATGAACGCAGGCCAATTGACGGGGCGGCAGACCATGTCGGTATGGGTTAGAAGCGGCGAGAAACAGCTCCTGCGGGAGGCGCAGTCGTGGATCAGGCGAGTGTTGGATGAGATGAGGAATGATAAGGCTTCAAACAGGACGACGCATGGAGACGATGGCCCGGCTGCGAAGAGGCGACGGTTTTGAAGACTTGGTTGCATTATCGCGGCTACGCTGATTAATAGCTAGGGCACCTGTCCTTCTTACGTTGTAATAAACCCAAGAGGCATATCCATCTTACCACGCCTTTACGCCCACCTGTGGTAACAGGGCCATGATTCTAGGGGATGTCCAAACTAGCCCCGTCATAATGACACCACCCACCTTATGTATACAAAACCTGACCGCCTCTGCGCGGCCCTGCCCTCGTAGGCGGCTTGAAATGGGCGCTGGGGACTCATGACTGCCCCCCCGCCCCCCCAATTCGGACTACCACCTACTTAAGCCCCCTGCGCAATGTCGATTTTTGCAACATCTTTCTTCTTCTTCCGCACCAGATTGGTGCCGAGCACATTTACCTGCGTTGTTGCGGGTGGCACGGCTGTAGGCCCGCCCAAGACCTCTGGCGTCGAGCCCGGTTGTGAAACGCCCTTCCTTCTGATCAGCCCAGTCAGGTTGGTTACGTTTCCGCTGGCCGTGTTGGGGGCGGCTCCGTTGGCTCGCAGCGGGTCAGGGATGACTGCCTTGCCCACGACATCACCTTCTGCCCCCTCGCCCGTGCCGATTTCGTTGAGCCACCGCCGAGAGCTGCCAACGGCCTTGTCGAGCGTCGAGAAGTCTAGGTGAAGTAATAACTCGACGATGCGCTTGTACTCTGCTTCGTCCACGATCTTATCCGCGCGGGCCTCGGGCGGCCAGTAATAATAGGCGGTTGCGGTGGGCCGGTCGGCCAGATAGCTGCGCGCCTGTGTCTTTATCTTGGGTGCACGCGGCACGATCCGGCCCGATAGCTTCTTCTTTGCTTTCTTTCCGGCAACTTTGGGTGGCGGTGATGAGTGTGCGGTTGGAGAAGCAGGAGTCTTGCGTGGGGTTGACCGCGGGGTGTATGATGTGATATCGACGCGTCGTCGAGGCGGGGTGGCGGGCATGGCGGGTGGTAACGAAGAGTCGAAGGATGCGTTAGGGGTTGTGAGGTTGGCTGCTGGAGGGACCCCCGAGGAAGGGTTTGGGGACGGCTGGCTTGGGTCGAAAACCAGCCAGATGAATCCAGTCAGACGCCCACTAGAGCATTCCTGACGGAACGCCATTGCCTCCCAGAACTGATCCAGTGAATTAACACTCTTCCACGCTGTGACACCCTGTTTTTGCTTGGAGACCTCTTCGTCGAGCTCGTCACGGAACCGAGATTTGGGATCGTCCGGATAGCCAGGGATGAGGCACCGAGGCGGAACCCAGTCGAAATCGCGGGTGTAGTGCGAGATATGTTCTAGCGGATGGCCGACCACCCAATTCCCCAGACTCGCCGTTGTCCGTGGTATGAAGGCGCGGGTTTCCATCTCTTCCAATCCAGGCACAAGCAGATAGCCCTTGGTGTTGGCCCATGGTTCCGCGCTCAGGCCTTCCATGAGCGGGTTCAGGGTCTTGCACCACCACCGAACGAGTCCCCAGTCGTCCAAGACATGTTTTCCCTTGTTGCGGACGCTCCCGGGAAAGAGGTATTGTGCTTGTGCGCGAGCGAACAGATTGACGACGGATTGGACATGGTTACGCCGTCGATGGTCAAGAAGATATGCGAGGAAGGTGGCGCATACTTGGCGGATCGGAGACGGCGTGCCCTTTGGTAGGTTGAGCAGATGGAGGTAGCCGGTCGAGTCCGCCTTTGAGACGAACAGCGTCGTCTGGTAGGCGGTGGTGAAGACCAAGACCTCGACGGCAAATACCAATGCCGGTTTTCTCGTCTCTGGCGCCTTGCCTTGGTCGGCGCCCGGCGAAGCGCGCTTCAATGGCGTCACAGTCTTGTCTCGAGGGCGGATCGAGATGGCAAGAAAGTGGCTCTCCCTGTAAGTCTTGTCCGGCCGTTGATCTGGTGGAGCCACACAGAGGGGCTGCGTCCGCGTCGGCGGCGTCGAAACGTGGTGGACGCCGAACTTGTGGCCATGGGGAAGGACCGATGCGAGTCTGTCGCGAAGAGAACTACTATCAGGGCCGGTGCTGTTTGCACGACGTTTGGGGGCTGGTGGTGTGGAGGATGACATCGCGACAGTCAATGTGAGAGAGATGGGCTCCGTGGGCGACAATCGAACACGCGCTGCGAACGGCCAAGGAAGGGTGGAGTCTGGACCTCGAGCTTTGGAGTGTGGACGGTGGGGAACAGACCTGGAGGGAGCTCCTTGCAAGGGACGTGCCGGCGGCAGTGAGCCTCCTTGGCAGCTGGCAAGCTAAGCCGCCAAAAAAAATTGCCCAGGACCAACGCGATCCTGGGGATCGGAAAGCTGAGCGTCAACCCTCACCAGACCCTCGGGCCCATCATCTTTCAGTTTGTGCACTGCGACCCAATGGCTCTCAATCCCTCCCGCTCGGCCTTTTCGGCGACTTGCAAGGCGCTACAAAGATGTAGCGGCTCTGCGCAGTCGGTCGCGCAGCGGCTTGGGCAACCCGTCCGGCAACTGTCGTCCTCGGCAACGCGCAACAGCGAGGCCTTCGAGACGGCCACCGAGCAACAAGACAGGCCACGGTGGTCCTACACGCCGGAGCGGATGAAGGGCCCCGGCTTCTCCATCAATGTCGTCAGGGACCCCAGCCGGACAATCTGGCACAACAACGACGACCCAGTGAAACTCGACGCCATGTACAACCGCCTTTTGGGAACCAAGGGCGACAGGATGTTGCCGGACGAGATCAAGTGGCTTGCCATCACGCACAAGAGTTTTGACCAGGGGAGAAGAGGATTCAACACAAGGCTGGCCTATTTTGGTGTGTTTTAGACCGGCGCCCCTCCGCAGCTGCCCGAAGTTTCCACGGCGCACACGAGCAAGAACACTGACCGCATCTTCCACAGGACGGTTGATCGTTTCCCTCGAAACCACGCGGCACATCATGGTCACCCCAACCTCTACCCGGGACTCGCCGATTCAGGATCAGTTTGGCCGCGAGCCTTTCCAAAACAGCGCGCTCGCGAACATCGACAAGCTAAGCACACGGCAACCCCAGGACATTGCTTCAAAGGAAAAGTTGGCCAAACTGGCCATGGACGTCGGGCTGCCGGAGGTGACTAGGTGGAAGCCAAAAATGGTATGTGATATTGCAAGCAGCTTGCAGGCGCCGGGACGACATGACCGCGACTAACCTGCGTTTCTCTGCACTCAGCCCGAAAACCTCGAGGCCTCCGGGCTAACCGTCGTACTCAACACATCCCTCTTTGCGATCATCGGCGCGATTTCTTTACAACACGGCGCCGAAGTTGCCCAGCAGGTGGTTCAGGAGAAGATCCTCAGGAGGCTGGGAGCATGAACAGGGTCGGGGTGTGATGATACATCTGTATAATTTTGTACCATATCCGGGGAGGAATAAAGAGGCTGGCCCGGTCCCTTGGTTTCAATCCCGCTGTGTCATTAATGGGCCAACTTGGGGTTCAAGATTAACCATTGACAGGTTGATTCACATGCTAACGCATTTCCCACTAGCCACACAAACACCCACGCTATATGTTACCGAAGAGTCGAACGCCGGCAACAGGAAGACAAACAAGCCAGCCCCGAGTTTGGGAGGTGCTGCATCACCACCCGTCTCCGAAACCGATGTCGGCCACCTTCATTGGGTGTTGGCCGACAACCATCCAGCCATCGCCCACACGAAATTGCCTGCCCCTGCCAATGACGAAGCGCCGGTAGTGGTCGGTATCAGCAGCCGCCTTCTCGAGCACACAGGGCCCGCCCATCCAACCCGGCGGCGGCAGGCGTTCCGAGTACATGAACAGGACAAACTCCTCGATATCGGCAAAGACGGTCCGCGCAAACGCCTTGAGGGTCGCGGCGCCGCCAACCTCATGTGCCCAGAGGGCCACGCTCATAGCTAGATTCCTGAGCCCTTTGCCCTTGTCGGCGCCGGCATCCCTCCGGCGGGCTGGCTTGTCCATCTGGCGGAACCGCTCGAGCAACCTCGACAGGCGCGTGTAGTGCAGGTCGCCGAGCAGGACGACCGTGTCCTCCTCCAGGTTCAGGTACAGAACGCGGTCGCTGTCCTGCAAGAGGTCGCCGGGGCGCTCAAACGTCGGCGTCCGTGAGGGCGGCGCGAACAGGGGCAGCGCGACCGTGTAGCACTCGAGGGCGGCGGCGCGGGCCTCGGCGTTGACCGACAGCGCGGCGGGGTTACGCGACTGGGACTGACACTTGGGCGTACCGTCGTGCGTTTCACTGTCGGCGTAATGTGCCATTCGTGTCTAATCCAACAAGATCAGTCATATCATTTCTATGTGGGAATGTATCAGGAGCAGTTTGAGAGCACAGTGACTCCTAAGACATCTACAAGGGGGGAAAAGGAGGCCGGATTTGACCTACATGGAGCTCCACTGTCCGAGGTAGGAACGACATGTGCCTGGTTGCACCCTCCCGTCAGTTTGCTGATCATCCGATTCCCGATATGCAGGTGTGTGGATAGACGCGACTTGGAACTCAGGGCGGGTCCGGCAAACCCTCCAATGACGACGTTGAACCGAGACGAAACCACTCACCATATCTTGAGACGCAGCTCGGCCGGAAGCAAGCGGAAGTTTGTGAATGTGCCGGCGGCGGCTAGCGCGGGAGATTCGGGCTCCGGATTTGCTACAACCGCCGCGACGGTGTTTCCGGCCGGCGACTCTGGTGGGGACGGCGGTAGCCCTGTCCCTGTCACAGAGACAGCGGAAGCGCAAACATCGGCACTCGTCGTTTTAAAACTGGAGGGAGCAAGTTGGGACTCGGCATCGAGGCGGACGTTGGCGAACTGCGAAACCACGGTATCCGATGCCATCGCAGCGCTACTTGCTGCAAGGTGCCGCGGGATTACTTTGAGATGGAACCTTCAGTCGTTGTCATTAGGATGAACGGCGTCGTTTGAGCGCAAACTGATCTCCAATTTATACTGAACTAATGAGGTACATACCAAGGCACGCGCTGCCCAGGCCCCTGGGAGTGGGGCTCCCGCGTGAATCGAGGAGGATAGGGTTTTTTTTTTTGGAGAAACTTCGCTGGGATATCGCTACTCGACCGAAAAATCCGAGGTGGGGATTGTGAGGGAGTTCCCCGACCACCCGACCATACCCCCAGTCACTAGCGCCTCGGCGCCCCACAAACACCTACAAATTGATTGGCTAAGTGAGGTTAAGATTTAAGTACATATTGATTTATTCGCGATTTATTTACAAATAGTTTTATAAATAAATCTTAAGTATCTTAACCTTTTACTTATATTAAAAACTAAAGTAAATTATTAAGGATTTATTTAGGGTTAGATATACCTTATATTATTAAAAAAAGTATTTTTACTTAGTTATAACTATCGAAACCTAGATTATTAACCTATAAATACCTTGTAAACTATTCCTGAATAAATTACAAACTAATCACTGAAATATATAGGGCGCCTAGACGCTAGTGACTAGGGGTATGGTCGGGTCATGTAGGGACCCATTGTGAGGGGAGGTTAAAAGTTTCTGACCCTTATAAGTTAGGGAGGCTAACCGATGTGCATGTGGGTCAATATCACTAGTTAACGTTAGCGCCCGCCTTCTTGCGCCCTTGCATCGCCTGAGACTCCCGCTTCCACGCCTTTTTCAAAGTTTTGACGAAAGTGACGTCAGTCACCGAGGGAGAAACTCCGCAAATTGACGGCGCACAACAGGTCGTCGTAAGGAAACCGCTTTTGGCCATCCCACTCCTGAAACCGATCCCGTGTCCCTTCCAAGCTGTTGCATATGCCGTGCAGCGACGAGGTAGTAACTATACATGAATACAGCAGGCCGCTCGACCCGTTTCACTCGCACATCTCGGCCCCAAGTCATGCGCGCCGTCTCACTTTCATCCTCATCGCGTCGACCGGCTTGGCCGTCACCTGTTCCGTCTGAAAAACGCAGTCAGCTTTCCCGTGCAACGCAACTAGCATAGGCACAGCTTCCGGATTAAGTACTCACATTGTGCATCTCCGACTTGGTCTTGTACTGCCCCTTCTCGTTCAAGACCGGCTGGCCCTTCGCGTCGAGGTCGAGCTCTCCGAGCCCAACCTTGACAAAGTCGTAGCGTCTCGCCACGACTGCCACGATGACCCGGACCTCGATGGTGGCCAGATCCTGCCCGATACAGTTGCGCGGGCCCCGTTCGAATGGCCGCCATGCGCCCGGCGGGAACTTTCTGCCCGCGTCGTTGCGCTGCTCCGTGTCCTCCTGCGCGCCAGCGCTCATGATGCCCGCCTTGTCGCCGAGCCAGCGCTCCGGGACAAAGTCGTCGGCCGTGTCTCCGAACACGGTCCGGTCCCGCTGGATGATGGTTGCGCAGTTGTAGATGATGGCGCCGTCCAGGCAGAAGCTCTGTCCGTCGGGCGTGCGCACCGTGAAGCCGGTGCCGGGGGCCGTCATGCGAGCGGTCCCTGCGGGGGGGTATAACCGGAGCACCTCCTTGATCACGGCCGTCGTGTACGACATGCGGTGGATCAACTCCTCCCCGCTGGGTGCCAGCAGCTTCGCACGGATAGCGGCCGGGTCGGCGTCCGGTCCCAAGATTTCGTCGAGCTCGTCGCGGAGCGCCTTGAGCACACGTGGGGACCGGGACAGTTCGTAGAAGAGCCAGGCTATCAAGATGCCCGTGGTATCGTGGCCGGCAAACAAGAACGTCTTGATCTGATCCCGCGTCTCGGCAAGAAGGTCCTCGCTGAGCACGTCGCTGGCCTGCAGGCTGAGGCTGAGCACGTCGCGGGGCTTGCTCTTGCCGGCCTGCTGCTGCTGGCGCAGCTCAGCATCCTTGGCCCGGATTATGGTCTCGAGGTGCCTGTCAATCTGCTTGCCCAGGCTTTGGCGGCGCCATTCGCGCCTCGGGTACATCCAATTGGGGAGCCTGCCGTCTTGGCCCCCGTACATGTTGACCAGCTGGTCGTATAGCCTGATAAACTCACCCTGACTCGACGACTCGGAATGCTGCGCGTCAAAGTCGACGTTCAAGGTGATGGCTCCAATAATATCAAAAGTCAGATTGATCGTTTTTCTAAGGAGAGGAAACTCGGTGCCCGAGCTAGCGTAGCGATCGAGGTGCTCCAAGAAGATGCTCGTCTTGTCCAGGATGCAGGGCAGTAGCGTCATGAGATGCTGGGGCGCAAAGCCGGGGTTGAAGCGTTTGCGAAGCTGCTTCCAATCCTCGTTCTGGGGCCGCAATCAGCACCTGATTAGCAGTCACGAGGCGAGACAGATGTAGGAGGAGAATGGCTTACCTGCCGCAGCAAGATAGACTGCGGACCCGTCAATTGAACCAGGGCCTTGATGGTGGGAGACTTGGGCGCGCTCCAGGGAAAGCTCTTGCTTATGCGGGAGATTTGTTCGGCCACCTCGTGGCTGTTTATTATGAACATGGGATAGCTGACGGGGCGAAGATCGAAAAACATGAGTGGTGGGTTTCCCAACTCCTTTGCCATGGCGGCGAAGACATGATCTGATAGGCACAATCAGTTGAGTTGCCTGTTTTAGGATGATGGTTTTCTCGAGACCAGCATACCATGATGAAGCTTTGGGGCCGCCTTCAAGGTGTATTGGTGGATGGTTTGCAAGTGTCCCCAGAGAAGAGAGGGCTTGAACTGGGGGAAGTCTGCAAACTGTTTGAACCGGCGGTGCCATAGTGTCGCGAAAAGGTAAGTGGCCACCAGAGGCAGCGCCAGGAGAACGAGATTCGCAATCATGATGGTATCTACCCCCTCGCGATACGCAATTTGGCAGCTAGGGCCACCAAATTACGAGGATGGTTGGGTTTGGCAATCGACATTAAACGGTGGCAGCACCGAGGATGTTGGATCCGACGACCCTCTGCCCGCACGGGGCAGACTCGTCTCTTAATATGTTGTTCTAATGTCGGATTCTAAGTGGAGTCTCCAGGGCGGGCTAGGTCCGAGCATGATCCCAGTGCAAAACTAAGACGAGGCGAGGAATGGTCACAGTCATTTCAAGACTTTTAGGAAGCAACAGACCAGGCACGGAACTTCATTGAAGGTACCTAGCTAACGCCACCAGTTTTTCCCCCCCGAGCGCCAACGAAGGTCATCCTTGCAGGTTATCGACGTCATCCACGTGATCACAGACTTCACTTTTTTTGTTCATGGCTTGTGGGGTGCATCTAGGCGGTCATGTTCCGGCTATATGCACCCTGCTCCATTCGGAGCAAGTTCCAAGTCGAGGCCCAAGTTTGAGAGCGAGGGACAGACCTTCCCGAGCTTGTTTTCCTTACAGTGCATTCACCACCCCTTAAATCTTCTCCCTTTTATCATTGCTATTGTCGTTATGTCTGTCAATACCGTTGTCAATATCTTTGTCGATGTCGATGTCGATGTCGATGTCAATGTCAATGTCAATGTCAATGTCAATGTCATTGCACTTTGTCAATGTCAATTCCTTGTGCAGGATGGAGGGTTCAAGAGTACAATTGATCGAAGATTGGCGTGTATGAATGGAAGGATACTTCGCAGGCGGCCGTGACAGTAATCCTTGGAGCTAGTTTGCCCGAGGAACTGTAGGAGAGGTCTGCCCCGAGTCGGTCTCCGTGCCTGAGGTAAAGACGGCGTGGTGTAACCCGGCAACTTGAACCATTGGCTCCAGTGGTCTTCTCTACTCCGACTCTACGATGTTAGGCACGTGGGACTGAGTCGTGCTACCGTCTCCCATTGGATGGATCTGTCAAAGGCCAGATGTTGAACAAATGAATACTGATGACTGATACTGTATTTGTGCCCACTGCCTGTGGTTGTATTGTATGTAAAAAGGTATGGAAAGCCCCCAAACCCCAAAGTGCATCCATGAAATCCATGCCTGTTCCTTATATCCCAGACCAAATATGAAATCCCAAACTCCAACCATCTATGATGCAGATGACCCCGACCTCAACAGCCGCCCATTGCCCCCCAAAAAGACAAGGATGAGGGAGAGGAATCGGCAAGTGCTGGCTTGCTTTCAACGCCACTCGTAGTCTGATCGGCTCGGCCCTTCAGATCGGACCCCGGACTCGAAGTGATGTGAAGCTCACCAGATAGTGCCCATTTTCCAGGGGCCTCGCCGTTCATGTTCCTAACCACCTCCTAGCCATGATGTGGAACGGGCTGTTAATAGCCGTGGGCGTGGCTGCGGGAGTACTGGCTGCCGCCACGGCGGCTGCCGACCGAGCTGATGCTCTCGCTCGGGGCGATGCTGCAGGCGTCGTCGCGCGACCTGTCCTGGTAGCTGTCCATCTGCTCGACCACCTCCCAGTCGCCAGAGTCGGCGCTGGTCCTCCTGCCGACGGCGCTGCGGGCCACGGGCTCGTCGCGGGCCGACATGTAGTCGCTGCCGGGGCCGGCGCGGGAGAAGGAGGCCGCATCGCGGGGCGGGCTGGGGCGGTAGCTGTCGGCGTTGGCAGTGCCGCGGCCGGATGCGCTATAGCCGGAGTCGGCCGAAGAGTGCGCATAGCCCGAGACACGGCTCGGGGGCGGCGCGCGGGCACCCATTCCGACAACAGTCGAGCCGTCGGCGATCGAGGAGTCGCACTTGGCGTAGCCGGACTGCACCAGCACCTGGACGCCAGCGGGCAGCGTCATGTGGCCGGAGCCATGGGTGAGCAGGATCACGTCCTCCTCGCGGCCGGTCCGCTCGCCGCGCATGAAGATGATATCGCTGCAGCCCCGGAAGTCGAACTCGCGCTCGTAGTTCACGGCCGCATACACGCGGGAGTCGTGCCGGTCGCTGGGGCTGAAGACGGCGTTGGTCCCGTTGGTCCAGCGTCTTCTCTGATGCCAACATGTTAGCTGGCTATGTTCATCTGGGGGAATATTCTGACAGGGCAGCTGCCACTTACAAGTTCCTGAGCGTCGATCATCTTGATGGTTGATGTGCGGAGTCTCTGAAGTCAAGACTGGAGTCTGTTGAGTGTTGACTGGTGGTGGTTTCTGTGGCGAGATGGAGAGCAAGAGTAAACCGTCCATCCGGGGAGAGCGTCGTCTATTTAAGCTCGTGTGCCAGGGGTTGATGCGAGTTGTTCATGCCCAAGATCACATCGCCGTAGAGATCAGGGCGCTCAGGGCGCTCAGGGGCGACCATCGACGGTGACCCAATCGGGCGCTACAAAATATGTGTCAAACCCAATCAAGCGGTAGCCACGTCCTGAGCATTAGTTTGGAGCCCGACAGACGAGACTCTGCAGGGCGACCCAGGGCCACTTGGCAGTTGGCAGGGGGCCATGGGCCCCGTCGTGGGACCGTGACGTGGCTGGCCTTCACCGACAATTCTACTGGCACCTCGCATGGCGGTGGAGCCAGGACACGACCGAGTCACCTTTGCAATAGGGCGAAAAGCGCGGCGTCGCTCCATTGGGCGCTTCAACTCAGCCGTGGTGTTGGGCCATCGTGGCACCCAGCCGATCACGCCATGAGTTGGAGCCAGACACCAACCCGTTCCGGGGTGGCAGGGAACAGCACTGTGGATGTCGTCTGGGTTGCCTCACATGCAATCGATGCGTTGGGCGGGGAATGCATCTCCACCCTGATCCTCCCGAGGACACGATAGATGTGAGATATGCAGTCGGCTGGGCCGCTACGTTAGGATTGGGTAATGTAAATAGATACCGGTAGATACAACGGAAATGCAGAGAAGGGAGGCTGGGGATGGAGCGCTGGTACCTCAGATGCGACTTCGCGGTTCCTTCGCTGCACCGCCGCTCCTCGTTCTCTCGGCCGTGTTCCTCTCGCTTCCGAGAATCAAGTTGACGTGGTTGCTGAGCGCAACCAGGTCGCCATGCTCGTCCAACAGCAACACCTCGAGGTCGAGTCGGCCGTCTTTGATTTGCTTCGATTGAATCCGGAGCTGCAACCACTCCAGACCCTCCTCGGGCAGTGGCTTCTTCACTTCGAGATTGAGCACCACCGTAGGGTACCAAAACCTCGTGTCGGGGGCAAAGGGGATGGGCTCGCCCAGGCGTTGCTTCTCCTCGGCTTCCTCCTTGGTCGGCCTCTGGGCCTCGACTACGTACGGCCAGCAGTCGGAAACGTACCCCAGGGAGGCGGCCGTAAAGTTTTCCCCGGATGCAAGCCGCACCCACTTGTCGAGGACTCCCTTGGTGGGCTGTCCACCCCGCGGATCGTAGTAGACACAGTTCCGTAGGCACCGTGCGTAACTCAGCGGGCTGGCGGTGGGAAACTCGTAGCGGGACCAGTGAGCATCGCGGTCCTCCTTCAGGGCAGCAAAGTCTGGCCTCGGGAGCGCTGCCACGGGGTGTTGCAAAGTAAATGCCGTGGGGAGCGAGACGCCGCTTTCCTTGCCCAGATCCGTCATGGTCAAATACACGGCGATTTCCTTGCGTGTTGACCCCTGTGTGATCCACGGCGCCTCGGGCAGCAGCGCATGCTGGTACAGGGTCGCGTGCAGCGTGGAGAGCTGGCGGCCGAGCTTGATGTCTTCAATGATGATTACTGCTGGCCCAGTCTCGGTGCGGTTCAGAAACTGGAAGTGGGCGTTCAGCACGTCCTTTTGGCCTCTCTTGGTGAGATGGAGGCCCGCGGCCGCGAGAATACAGGATGCAACGTAACCTCCATTGGGAACTGCAATGATGGTCAGGCTCAAGTCTGGATCACAATAGACAATATGATCGGACGCAGACTTACCAGTCCCTATGCAGAATGAGTCGAGGAGATTCACTCTGTACGTGTGCGGGTCGAGATGTTCGACCTTCGTCGCTTCAGAAAAGGCGGCGAGGTCGCCTGTATCCAAGCTCCTTGTGTCCATGATTACGAGAGCTTATGAGATGTCATTCGCCAACGTTTTTTTCTGCTTCTGTTGCTGTCAAGATGGCATTTCATTCCTTCTTTGACCAGAACTTGGCCGGTGGCTTAGTGGTTAACCAATGAACCCGGCCCACTCAGACATGATGAACCTCGGCTGTTCAAACCTCAAGGGGCAGGGGTGACGAGGATGCGATCCTGACTCGCTCACAACATCACCAAGTCCTACAAAATCGGTCAAAAATGCCAGACCGAATGGACAATCGGATCCGGACCAGTGACGGTGAATGCGAAGTAAAAGACGATACCCCTCGACTAATTGCCCAGTAACCTGGTGAGTCTTCACTTAGACGGGCACCCCCGCGTGGGGGGGGGGGATCCTCCTCTTGCCTCGGCTTTGCCCCGCAAGTCACGAAAGCCGAACACATGATTGGTTCGAAATGTCGTGAGTGTTTGATTAGTATCGAAGAGGAATGAATGGGTTGCGTGTTGAAAGGGGTTTTTGTTGAGACTCGGGGTTGAGTACGACACAGCGGGAAGCTTGGGTTCCATTGTCAATGCAGTCTCGATGGAGAATCACATGCTTCCCGTTAGAGTTGACATGCTGCAGGGCCTCGATCCTGCCCACATGGCTGGTGTGGATTGTCGGCACAGCCGGGAGCCAGGGGTCAGGGGTAATGAGCTTGTCAACAAAATCCTCCCATCGATATTCACAAGTTTTTATTCGGACCTACATAGTAACTCACTCATCCCCCAAGTACAAACGAGTTAGGAGCTTGAGGAATTCGCGGTTTGAAGCTCTCAAAATCAAGCAGCAGTAGCATCTTCCCCCACCCCTAGGAAGCGCGCAAACCCCAACCAAGCCATCGCTATCATGTCCAAGGCAGTGGCTGAGGCCGAATCCCTCATGCTCGGTTTCACAAAGCTTAGCCATCAAGTTTACGTGCAAGAAACCGACCCGAACTTGCAAGACCCCAGCCACCCCACGACCATCGTTATCTACGGTTGGGGCGATGCCCGGCCTAGGCACCTGGCCAAGTACGTCGACGGCTACCGGCAGCTGTTCCCGCACGCCGGCATCGTGCTCATCTTTTCGCCCATCCTCAAGGCGCTCTACCAAACACTCGAGGCCCGCTCCCGGACCATGGTCCCGGTCATCGAGGCCGTCCACCCGGAAGCCCTCAACAAGCAAGATACCAAGGAGAAGACAGCCAACAACCAAAGGGTCCTGCTCCACGTCATGTCCAACACAGGCGGCATGAATTGCGCGGCGACCATGAACGCCTTCAGCAAGCACACCGGCGGCGAGATCTTTGCGCACGACATGCTGGTGTGCGACTCCACCCCCGGCAGCACCCACTTCCTCCCCAACGTGGGCCCCTGGTCGCGGGCCATGGCGCTCGGCGCCGCCCGGTGGTTCCCCTGGCCGTTCGTTGTGACCCAGACGCTGGCCGCCCTGTTCCTCGGCTGCTTACACGGCTTCGGCTGGCTGCTCGGGGCGACGAGCGCGGCCGAGTTCAGCACGCTGGCCGTCAACGACGCCCGCCTGGCGGATCCCGGCGCCAAGAGGCTGTACCTGTACTCCAAGGAGGACGACATCATCCACTGGGAGGACATCGAAAAGCACGCGGCGGATGCCCGACATAAGGGCTGGAGTGTGACGGCTGAGCTGTTTGAGGGCACGCCCCATGTCGGCCATATGCGGGCACATCCGGACCAGTACTGGGCTGCCATCTCGGCTGCTTGGACCGAGGCAGTGGTAAATAAGGGACGGCAGTGATATGAAAAAAAGGATCGGCGTCAGGAGCCCAAAGTACTTTGAAATATTCCTTTCAGGATCGATTGAATACCCCAGACTTTAGGAAATAGACAAAATAGATCGATGTTTCTTCATTACAGGCAATTAGACACGATACGATGCATGTTATATATGGTGATTGACACTTACTAACTGTTATCGCCGTACTATCGTCCCGTTTTCCCTCATCGTTGCCCCTAGGATAGCCTAGCCTCATCATGTTGATTGTCTCCTAACGCGTCAAGTGTCTTCTCGCGGCGTGCAATAAAGAGCCCCGAGGTCAAGGACAGTCGAGTGCTCGAGGGGAGGTCGGATTCTGCTTTTTTTAATTTGCCACAGACTACCTAAGTTGAATAAACTCAGATGACCCTCCATCAGCCCCTGGATTTTCATTAGAGACCCATGTGCTGGGCCTAGTGTTCGAACTCAAGCTCCGCACCACTGGTGCCATCCGCGGCCACATCTCAACCCCAGTCACCCCATTTACAAGGTGCCGGTAGCGTTGAAGTCCTGGAGGGATTCCGTCACCCGGGCCGACATGGTCTTCTCGCCCTCACGAACCCAGACCTGCATACGTTAGGATCCATGCCAAAGAACATCTTGGTGGAACGGGGAACATACTCTGGGGTCGTACTTCTTCTTGTTGGGCTTGTTGGCACCCTCGGGGTTGCCGACCTGGGTCTTGAGGTAGTCGATATTCTTCGTGACGTAGTCACTATTCTCAAGTCAGCCGAGGGGTTCCTGGCTAATCTCTTCCCGCAAAAGACTCACCGGATACCGATCAGGTACGCCCACTGCAGGTCAGTGTCAATGTTGACCTTGACCACACCGTGCTATGACATGTCAGACTCCCGAACTTGATCGCGAGGTGCTAGTGCTTCTTACGCTAATCGCCTCGCGATACTCCTCCTTGCTCGAGCCGGAGCCACCGTGGAAGACGAAGAAGACTGGCGTCGTTAGCACACATTCCTGATACCGTGCGAGGATAAGAACTCACCGGGCTTCTTGTCATTGCCGCCCAGCTTCTCCGAAACGTAGGCCTGGTGCTTGCCAAGAAGCTCGGGGTGCAGGCGGACGTTGCCGGGGGCGTAGACGCCGTGAACGTTGCTGTACGTTATTAGCACCTGATTGATCTAAAGCGAGGAGCGGGACTTGTTACCCGAAGCCGGCAGCGATCGAGAAGTACTTCGAGATCGGGCGGAAGGCTTGCTCGCTGCGAGGGGGTTAGTGAGTTGTTGGACGCTGGGAGGGAACAATGAACACACATCTGCCAGATGTCCTCGGGCCTAATGCAACGTGTCAGTGCTTCGTGCGTGCCTGTTGGTGAGTCTGAGTTGCTACATACTGGGTGTACAGAGAAGCGTTGTCGACCTTGGGGGTAGATGTTAGCAAAGGCCGAGCCAGCCAGTTCCGCTACTTGGAGCTTACGCCAGTGTTGTCGACGCCATCTTCCTCACCACCCTATGGCAGTCGTTAGCATCAAACTCAGGTATCGGTCTGGGCGGAAAATATGGGTGATCATACGGTGATACCGATCTCCATCTCGAGCCACTGCTTCATGGGAGCCATCCTCTTCAGGTACGAGACGCATGTGCTGATGTTCTCATCGACGGCCTCCTCTGATATCATTGTGTGAGCGATGTTCGGAGTTCTGCCAGACGTAAAAGTGACCAAAACTATTCGGGTGACGTACCGGACTGGAACTGTTAGCGTGAGATCTGGGGTGGAGCGGGACAGGAGGAACATACCAAGTCGATCATGTGCGAAGAGAACAGGGGAATGCCATTCTGCTTGAAGAACTTCTCTTCTTCGTCGAGCATGCCGTCGAGCCAAGGGAGGAGCTTCTTGGCGCAGTGGTCGGTATGGACTAGGCCAGGGCGTCAGTACAGCCAGATGACGGGAAGCAGCGAGTTCACTTACGGACGACGGGGATGCCGTACAGAGGAGCGACGGAGCGGATGTAGTGGGCGGCAGCGATGGCACCACCAACAGACGCCTCTTGCTTGTCGGCGCTGTTCTTCACGCCCTTGCCGGCGAAGTAGGCGGCGCCACCCTGGCTTGCTTGCAGACTGCCCACCAATTGTCAACATTTGTCCGGGCACGGCTGCGAATCGGGATGGGCTGGGAAGGGATGATGCCGTACATGATCGGGGCCTTGGCATCACGGGCAGCCTCGAGCGTAGCAACGACAGTGCTGCTGGAGGTGACGTTGACGGCCGGGATGGCGAAACCCTTCTCGCGGGCATAGGTGAAGAGCTTCAGCACGTCGTCACCTGTTGCAAGGTCAATCTCAATTCCTCCGATCTCGGCGAGGGTTTCGCACCGTAGATGACGCCGGCAGGCAGGTTGAGTTCCTGTGCAGAGACGTGGTTAGCAAAATATGCTGCATTAGGCACGGGAACGGCCCCAGCCTGAGATTGGCTCGTCACGTACGTCGAGAATACCCATCTTGGTGGTGTTTGTTGGTTGGGAGGTTCGCGGTTTAAGCCGTGTGGCGGGGTAACTTTGGATCAGGTGGATGCTTGGGAGAAGGTCGTCGCGGTTGAGCTAGGAATTGCTGGAGCTAGAGTGCTTCAACACAAACCGAATTGAAGAGGGAAAAACACTGCTGAGTTTCGCACAAACGATCCGCCGTAGCCGATGCGGGATTTGTATGACGCAGCTCTTATTCTCGGTGGAGGGCCGCAGAGAACCTGAGAGAAGTGGGATGATGAGCTGAGGGCGGGGTCGCTCAACAGAAGCTGTTTCGTCGTGTCGCGGGGCACAAGTGGAGTGGGCCTGCCGTTCTCGGGCGCGTCCTCGGGCGTTTGCTTGGAATTTACGTCACAGCTACTTCTGTCCCCAGGTCCAGTCACGATAATTACCTACCTAGGTACCTCGGGTGCGATTTCAATCCTTTTGGTTTTGCATTAGTACTACGATGTGCCAGCCCAACAGGCCACAACCTTCTTCTGGATGCACTTGCTGGGCGACCAAGAAACTACTACTCGGATGGAAACTTGAAGGGAGCCGTGGTCACTGGAGATTACCGCTAACGTTGGAGGCCCCAATCGGGCGACGCTTCGGAATCTGGTCTTGGCCTGGGTCTGGGCTGGGCCGGCTGGCGCAAGCCGAGAGGACATCGATTGGTTCCATCTGGGCCGACCAATGTGAGCACGAGAACGCTCCGAGACAAGCCGACGTGGCCGGGAGAACGACTTCCAGCGATGTCGACCTCGGCCCGAGCCGGGAAGCGTTGTGTTGACTATGGTCGGGTGGTTCATGAGAGACATAAGTAGGTACATAACACACATTGGCTGGTGTGTGGTAAATGGTTCACCTCGTTCTTCACCTTCTAGATAGTGCAAACGGCAAATACCGGCCCCTGACCGCCGTACATTTTCTACCAATGGCTTCAAGTATGTTGCAACTGGTGGTTTTGATTTACCAGTCGTTTGCTTTTTCAACTTGCCTTACTGCCAGCAAAGCCGACTACGAGTAATCATGGATCCGGGAAGCTGGCCCCTTGTCCGACGTACACACCACTTAGTACTATCCCGCCGAACGCAATATGTTGGTGATACCGGCTGGTATCTTATGCTTTTCATCTAATCGAGCCCTCAACTCCGAGCCAGGATAACTCAAATCCATCAATCTTCCCTTTCCTCCTAGTTAGGCGACTGTTGCGGGAGCGAGGCTTGATCAGTCGCGCCAACTGCAATGTATGTAAATACATTGGCTACCCCGGGACCAGAATCAGCCCGTTCCATGAATTTCAAGCCAAGCTCAAGCCTTGACCCTCTTCTTGATGCGGATCGTGGCCTTGAGCGGCGGCACCCTGTTTAGGCCGAACCACGTGTTGCGCGGACGGTCCCCGCCTATGTCAATGTCGTAGTTGAGCAAGAGGTGGGCCAGCATGAGCTTGAGCTCGTTGGCGGCAAAGAATCGCCCCGGGCAGGCATTGCGGCCATTTCCAAAGGCTAGGAAGTCGTTGCTGGTGGTGGCAAAGGCCTTGGCGGCGCGCTTGATGTACTCGACACTCTCGTCGCCGCGTTGGTCGGCAAAGCGGAAGGGATCGAACTCGCGGGCGTCCGGGTAGATGTCGCTATCCCGGAGAACCGGGTAGCTCGGGACCTGGACGGTGACGCCGTGCGGTATCCTGACGCCCGAGGGCGTAACGATGCCGTCTTTGGCGACCACAGCACGACCCAGACCCACCGTGACAAACGAGTGTAAGCGCGCCGATTCGCGCATGACGCTGTCGAGCTTTTGCATCTCGGCCAAGGCACGTTTGTTCCACTGACCGTCGTACTCGGCTAGTACGCCCTCGATTTCGGCGCGGAGCTCGTCGATGTACTCTTGCTTGGAGGCAGCCAGCTCGAGGATGGCGCTGGTGATGGCGAAGGACGAGGTGTGAATTGCGGCAAAATTGAGGAGCAGGATCCGGGCCGCCAACGTTGTGGGTTTCCACAGAAAAGGGTCGCCCATGTCCTTGGCCTGCTTGATTGTCCACTGGAGAAAGTCGTTGGGCTCGGGCTCGTGCAACTTGTTCTCGGGATCACGCTGGCGAGCTTCGTAGTCGGCCAACCGCTTCTCGATGTCGGGTACGAGGATCTTTTCGAAGCGGCGCGTGCGTAGCCGGATGGGCAGCGTGAGGAACAGCCCCACGGCCGGCCGCAGAGGCTTCCACACCAAACGCAACAAGGTCGAAATCAGGGGCACGTCTTGGGCGTAAGCCATTGCGACGTCGAGCAATTCTGGATCACGGCACTTTGGGTTGCCCACAAAGACGCGGTTGGTAACGCAGCCGACAATCTTGCGCATCGTGTCGTAGACGCACACATCCTGGTACTCGGTAGGGCTTTTCCATTGCTGCTCGAATGCCCAAGCCGTCTCGTCGGCGACGTCTGGGACGAGGTTGCCAATCTGGTTGGTCAGGGTGGTCGTGATGAGCTTGTGGTGCACCGGGTTGCGCACGAGGGAGGGGTCGGTGCTCGTGTAGTCTGTTTGAAGAGTAGATATAGCCTGTTCGTGCAGCGAAAGGATCGAGTCTGGCTGGTCCGTGACGAACTGCGTCTCGGCACGCGGGAGCATCACCATGTTGGGCGACACAAGTAGCGGCATCAGCACAGCCTCGTGTCTGTATTTCTCGTCTGCCAGCATCACGGCCGCCTTGAAGTCGAACGTGTTCCTCCATGTCGCCTGGTAGAAGGGGAACCAGTCTCCCTCCCTCGCGCCCACAATGGGGAGCTTGGGGAGCTTCGGCCCAGCGAAGAAGAGCTGGTGAATGATGTACGCGGCCAGCGCCACGGCGGGCACCAGCACCACTGGCCGAAGATTAAGAAGGAGCTCAATCATGGTGATGTTGAAAATTGCGCTCAATGCTCCGTCGCGGTCACGGTCTCGCAGGAAGAGTCAAGACGGGACGTCGGAGGCGCGGGCAATGCCGACGCTGGCACAATATAACGGCGGGACTGGTCGAGCAGCATGGTCTTGTGACACGCAGCAGAAAACGGCCGACTTCGCGGAACAGTTGCTGATAGCGATGGATTATATGCATGCATGATGCAACCCGCATTCCTTTCACCCTGTGACCCTGGTCTGGAGGACATGCGGTCATCAGCGCTAGGCCCTTTGTGGGTCGTGAGCTTTTCGGGCCCTCGAGTTCCCGCGTCGGTTGCGTCCCGAAGCCCCACCTCGACAACAAAATTCCAGTCAAGGCCGGTGATCTTTCGAGTTCCTCCGTCAGCTTCAGAGGAAGACCTATGATTCGCTCTGTGAAAGTTCCTTCGTGATATGGATGCTACCCTAAGGTACTCCGTAAACTTTGGAGGGTGGGGTCGGAAAGAAAACGTCTTCCATCTCAACGTCCGAGTCGTCGTCAATGCCCGAGTCGTCGTCAACGTCCGAGTCGTCGTCAACGTCCGAGTCGTCGTCAACGTCCGAGTCGTCGTCAACGTTCGAACTTTCGATCCGAAAGTTGGGTTCCCGTTTGATGTTCTGTAGATCGTTATCAGTACGAATATAATAACTACCTCATTGATATTTAATTACCCGACGCTATGAGGATTTGAGGTTCCCTCTCCAAACAGCCGGGGTACTGAAGCGGTGCCCAAAGTGCCCAAAGTCGCCGGTGTCACGGCAGGTAATGATACGTCTCATCGTAAGCCGCCCAGTTGATGTAGTTGCCGGGGACACCTGCATTGGCGTATATAGGGCCTTGCGATGCCCTTAACGACATCCCACGAGCCTTGCCGAAAATACTCTTTAGGGCGTTCACGGTGCCTCGCTTGAGGGCTTAACGGTGGAAAAAGGTCGGTCCTGTGGACAATCGGGAAACCAGTGGAATTGAAAGGTAGGTAGGTAGATTCCTGTGGAGAAAATTAAGACACTGAAGATTAATTCTGTGGAAAATCGGTCGATGGGGAACACAGTAGAAAACATGGGAACTGGTCTGCGGAAAAGCAGTGGGGAAAACAGTGAAAAATCGGTCTGTAACTTGGAAGCTACTGCGCGCAATGCAGCAGAGGGCTCATAACCTGTGGTGTGGTGGGCAAGTTCATGATGGCATTGCTGGTGTTCTGTATGGTTGGGCAGCCGTCCCACGTAAACAACATCCAATAAACCCCATTGCAGCACAAGGAGCAGCCGCGAAATTCAACAAATGCAGTAACACAGCATAAAGTCAAGACAGGAGTGTGGAAGTACCTTCGAGGCCGAGAGCCTCCGGAACGGCGGCGTCTGTTGGAGGAGAGAGGCTGGTGACCGCCACTCGGGGAAATCTGGCCACTCAGGGAAATCTGGCCACTCAAAACCGCGGTCAGAGGGCGGGGGATTTGATATCGATGGCCTCGGGGGGGAGGCCCTGCGCGCGGGGGGGTTCTTGGGCAGCCATTTTGATGATATTTTTATCGACGACGAGGAACGACGAGAAAAGATGAGAACTTGCGAGCAGGGTTCAAACAAAGAGATGAGAGGCGTTTTGTACTAGCAAGTCAGAGATAGCTTTGTGGCCCAGTGGCGGTTTAGTATATAGGTCCTTAATAGAAGATGGTACTTCGGCCTACATAAGCATCAGGAATGGCGACTCGTCCGCACGGCTTCTTGCCGTGAGTTCATATTGCTAGCAGTCGACTAGAGGTTGTACAACAATCGACTACAAATCCAACTTCTGCTCCTGATTTATAACTACCCCCGTAGCCCTAGACACTTAACATTGGTGTTTACAGTCGATATTAGGTACCCAACACCAGAAGCTATTCACATTCATGGGACAGACATTAATCTGTTGAAGACCGTCAACTTGTATGCCGCGGCAGCGTTTCAAGGGCCCACATTGGGGACCAAGGTTAGCGCAGCAATTGTTAGTGTTATGTTGTAACTAGCTTGGGTGATATGGACAGGAGACGATATGACGTCCATTGGACCTACCTTACGGCCTAACAGGATCTAGAGTTCCCTATATAATAACAGGGGGACGACAGGCAGCTCACAAAGGGAGGGGTAAGAGTAGCTAGGGAACGTAACGTTTCGGGATCGCGGTACCTATTTGCCAGCTAGTCTTTTTCTTTTCTTTTATTTTCTGTTCTTTGTTTTGCTTCTATTTTTCTTTCTTTCTTTCTCCTTCCTTTTTTTTCATTTTCTATTCTTGACTTTGCTTCTTTCTTTTTTTCTTCTTTTCTCCTTCTTTTTCTTTTATTTTCTGTTCTTTACTTTCTTTCTCCTTCCTTTTCTTTCATTATCTATTCTTGACTTTGCTTCTTTCTTTCTTTTTCTGTTCTTTGCTTTGCTTTTATTTTTCTTTCTTTTTTTCTCCTTTTTCTTTCTATCACTGTTTCTGCTTCTATTTCTTTTTTTTTTTTCTTTTTCTTTTTCTCGGTTGGAGGCTCTGGCATACAATGTAACCCATCCCACCGCCGGCAAATATGGGCCGTGGGTGTAGAATGAATGTGTGGGGAGAATGCGGCGAAGGAGTTCCCCTCTTCCTTGCTTCCATTGTAACGCTCATATATACGCTTTTCTAAGGGAACCCGGCTGTTGGGTTTCGTTATAAGTTTTATCGGAGGTGGTTCGTAACGTCAAACTGAACCTTCCCCATGGGTCGTTGAAAAGGTTAAATCTGGGTACACCGTGGACCGCTTTCGGTGCCAACTTACAAGTGTTGGCACTCTCCTACTCTCATAGAGCGCCTCGTGACCTGGAGAAGACATGTCACGGTGGCTGCGGAACCTAGCCCCTAGCCTCTAGGAAACAATCACCACGAGGGAACAAGCCCTTGGCTAGCCCCTTGTAAAGGAATGCGGCGAGGGCTCTTGATATTATTATGCTCTTCATTGCCCGCTCCACAGAACCTCCCGCACGGCAGCTGCTCATGTTAACTGACGAGGAGTGCGGAGTGCATGTACTAGCACCTCGGGATGGGCGTCGGGGTTCTGCCATTCCTGGCGCTGAGCGCTGGGCACGCGTCGGCAGTCGCAGTTGTGCCATGTTTGCCATGCTCTTCGGGCGGGCGGATCCGAAGAGAAAACGAGACCTATGGATGAGTGAGGTGCGGCGGTCTGGGCATTGCGAGGGGCGTTGGAGACTTCAGGTAAGCCCACTCACGCCAAGACCTGGCCAAGGGCTACGCCAGTGGAAGGAAGACGGAGGCGAGGGAGGATGCCAGGGATGAGAGACAACAAACAAAGGCGAAGTTGGTATGGCACTACAAAAGTTTGGATTTGGCGGCTTGGGTTTCGGAGGCCAAGGCGCCAGAGCTCTGGGGAAATGGGGAAATGGCGGGTAACCTTAGATTACCTATCCAATGTTCCTGGTACCTTGTCTCCTTGTGCTCGGCGACGTAGGGAAGTGGATTCCTTCCTAAGGGTTGTGGAGGTAGAAGGAATGAGGAGAAGCCGAGTGGATGTAGGAACGACGGGGGAATCTGGGTAAGATTGGATGACTAGGAGAAGGGATAACGTTAGATCCCTTACTCTAGGGAAGTAAAAAACTACGGTCCGTCCTTCGTTATCTTCCCCACAGGCGTAAGGTTGCCCTACATATTCCCACCAACCTGTTATAATTTACTGAATACCTTTTTGTTCTTCTACGTACAAACGTTCGCGTAGCGCTAATATTGAGATTTTAGGTCGTCGTCTATGCTCGAGCGCCTTAGCGAGCTGACCGCCGGCGTTGGATCTCGATCGTATCATTCTAGAAGTATTCTCCATCCTCCTTCCTAGCCTCCTTTAGTCCGCCCGGTTCCTGAGCCTTGGCTCCCCTACTCCCTTGCTTCTCCCCTTCGTCTAGCGCTTGCGCTGTGGCTCCCGATCTGGCATTTGTCGGACTGCGTCGTGGGAATCGAGGGGCGATCGCGGATGCCGGAGGGTTATGGCAGAGGTGCCGGCGCCTTGCCCGTTTAGATAGCCCGACTTATGCCCAGGCCTCCCGCTGCTGGCTGAGATTTTATCCGTTTCCCCGAAGGCTTCAGCCGGCGCGCCGTTGGTGGTAGCAGCTACGCGCGGGGAAGAGATTTTGGCTTTACTTGGCCTCATCCGGCGGTCTGGGCGAAGCTGGGCGAAGCTGGGCGTGCTGGGCATCGTGAGGAAAAACGCCGAGATGACAAGACGTTCGCGAGCTGCCCAATAGCGCGGCTCTGCGCTGGCCAAGCCGGACGTGTTGTACAGATCTGGGCTCCTGGTGGCGTCTTGTGCAGGCCGTTGAGTGGTTGCTCGGTCTAGACCCGCTTCGGAACCTGGCAATGTCTCAAGAGCCCGGGGCACCCAAAAGAGAGCCCTGTCGCTATTAAGTCTTGGCATGCAACAACGGTGGGTGCCAACCATGGTAACGCGGAGAGTGCTACATGATGAACTAGGTACCCAAGCCTCACAGAAACCTACCTTGGCAGCTTATCTCGCATACTGCCCGGAAGAGAAACATAGGACACCTGGCTGCATGCTGATCCCACCCCCGGACGAACTCCCCGGAACCATGGGTCACTCGTGTTCCCACAAAGCAACGGACCGACGGGCTGACGAATCCAATCTATACACGCCTGTGGTGACTGAAACATGTCCTATCCATAATCGTGTTGGAAATATTGAACGAGCTGGGTTCTCTATTCTCCCATTTCTCACCTGTGAAACCAACGGCGTGTACCCCCGCCTCGGTCGACGGTTAAGTTGGAGTTGCCTGGGCGTGGACGAGGACGGGCGGACGGGCCTTGGGGTAGTGGAACCCCCCTTGCTCACAAGTCAGGATCTGCATGGTAGATGATGCGACCCATCACTCGTTGTGGGACGCTCACTGCATCGCGACCTTGGCCGCGTCTCTCCTCCCACTTGGCGTTCAATGGTGGTACGGAACGAGGAGGCGGGTTTTATGTATAAGATGGGGATCTGAACTCGCCTCCCCTGCTCGTCGAGTTTTTGTTTCCAGCCCGCCCCCCTTGAACTGACGCCAGGTCCTTTGCGTCTTACACAAGCCCACACTCACTGTGCTGAAGTTGTCTTGCTCTGACAACATTGCCCACCCACCTTCTTCATGGGTAACCCCGCCGAAGGAGCGACACATGATGTGCCGACAACAGAGTCCGACAGCGTCACCAACGAGAAGGTCGTCGACAAGGGGGCCCATGTCAATGACATCAATGTCGAGAGCGCTGGCTGGGACGAGAGCTCGACCCGGAAGCTCATCCGCAAGGTCGATTTCACCCTAATCCCCTTCTTGGCCCTCCTCTACCTCCTCTCCTTCCTGGACCGCACAAACATTGGCAATGCGCGTCTCGACTCGCTCGTGAAGGACCTCGACCTCCATGGGCTCCGGTACAACGATGCCCTCGCCATCTTCTTCCCCTTCTACGTCGCGGCCGAGATCCCCTCCAACATGGCCATGAAGCGGTTCCGCCCATCCATCTGGATTCCCAGCATCATGGTCGCCTGGGCCATCTGCACCACGCTCATGGGTGTCGTCCAAAACTACCCCGGGCTGATGGCCTGCCGCTCTGCTCTCGGGATTGCGGAGGGCGGACTTTTCCCCGGTATCACGTACTAGTGAGCGCCCCCTTTCCGTCTGTTGGGATCACCACTCTCTTGTAACTGCTCGCCTAGGTCCCTACTAACGACGACGATGAACAGTATTACTATGTGGTACCAGCGGCATGAATGCGGTTTCCGCATGGCCATATTCTTTTCAGCCGCGACTGCTGCCGGCGCATTCGGCGGTCTCCTCGCGCGTGGCATCATGGAAATGAGAAAGGTCTCTGGCCTCTCGGGTTGGCAATGGATTTTCATTATCGAGGGTATGCTGACCTTTGTCATCGGTATGTACCGCCCGTGTGCCGCTCTTTGCGATGGACTCTACAGGCCCCGAATCTAATCCGTATGGCCCTCTTCCAGCCGTCATAGCGTACTTCGTGATGCAAGACTATCCGGCGACGGCCAAGTTTTTGACCCAAGAGGAGCGCGATGAGATCCAGGCCCGCCTTAAGCGCGACCGGTCCTCACTCGCCGACGAGTTCGACATGAAGTACTTCTGGGACGGCATCAAGGACTGGAAGATCTGGGTGCACATGTTCATCACCATCGGCGTCTACACCGGCCTGTACTCGTACTCGCTCTTCCTGCCGACCATCATCAGCGACCTTGGCACCGTCAGCACCCCGGAGATGGCGCAGCTGATGACCGTCCCCCCTTACGTCGTGGCCTGCGTGTTTTGCGTCGCTGCCGGATATTATGCTGACAAGTTGGGCCAACGGGGCATCTTCATGATTGGATTCATGGTAATTGCGTAAGTGTCCTCCCCCCCGAGAAGATTCCCTCTCATGGACACGAAGTCGAACTGACAGAATCAATACAACTATAGAATTATCGGCCTCATCATGCTCATGGTTAGCACTTCGGGTGCCGTGCGCTACGTCGGCTGCTTCTTCCTTGCCACGGGCATCTACCCCAACGTCCCGCTTGGAGTTGCATGGAACGGAAATTGCGTTGGCGGCTCGCTCAAGCGCGGTGTCGGCATCGCCATGCACGTCGGCTTCGGCAACCTCGGCGGCACCATCTCGGCCTATCTCTTCCTCGTCAAGGACAAGCCGAGGTACATGCCCGGCTTCAGCACCCTGCTGGGCTGCCAGATCATGGCCCTGGTGCTTTCGGTCGGCATGACCATCTACCTGCGCCGCGAGAACGCCCGTCGCGACCGCGAGTACAAGCCGCCGAGCGAGTACACGGAGGAGGAGAGGCTCGCCGAGCGCGAGAAGGGCGACCTTGCCACCTTTTTCCGCTACACGATTTAAGCCAAGCGTCTTCTGATGTGACTTTGAGCTGTGAAGCATCATTATTGTGAGGCTAGGCTCTTATTATTGTGGACTTGAGGCAATAGAGTACGTGTTGATTAGGTACAGAATACACTGTTGGGATTTGCCAATTGCTGGTTGTGGCTGCTGCCCTAGGGGCTAGCAATGGTCATTTTTGATAGAATCAAGCCCCCCTATCCTCTACTGCTGGTGGATTTAGGGGTGCAGTAAAACCAGTTGAATTTATTATCTCCCTATAATATACCAAGGGGATGTATTACATCTCCAATGTTCTAAATACCCGTGCTGCCTGCCATCCTTCATCCTCCCTGAACTAGAACATGGAGGAATTGCTTCTGCGCGTCAGTGTTGATTGCCCCTTTTCTTGAAGTTGATGCTATATCATTTAGAGATAGGCTTTTGGGACTGTACACCCTAGACCTCGGGACTGTACCACGTGACCCCACCCATACATAACCCCAACCCTGGCATCTCCCACGCAGGCCGTTGTTGTGCCAGGGTCTCAGTCATCGCAGCTGACAGGATTGCAGCCATCGGTACACCGGAATGCGTCTCAGTGGGAAGGCATCGACCTCAGCGAGTTGGATCGCAACGAGGTTATTCCCAGCAGCCAAGCGGCACCGCAGGGACCCAGCCGTGGGGCCAGGGGAGGCCGCAGGGCAGGCAGGGCAGGCAGGGCGACAACCGCATCGCAGGCAACAACTGCATCGCAGGCGCCCACCCGCGGCGCAGGTAGAGGAAGCAGGGTGCGCAGGGCGGGCGGGCAGGAGGGCAATACGGCTTAGTTAGTTGGCCAGTGCTTAGTCAGGAAAAACAAGATTGATCAATCTTGGTTTTATTGCGTTTTTGAGCGATTCAGCGATTGCCAGTGCCAGAGAGCCAGAGAGTTTGCAAGATGTAGAAGATGACGACCGAAAAAAAGGGGGGGGTGCCAGGGGGAGATGCCAGGGTTGGGGTTATGTATAGGTGGGGTCACGTGGTACAGTCCCGAGGTCTAGGGTGTACAGTCCCAAAAGCCTATCTCATCATTTATGTACATACACACCGCGGCATCTAGGTCAATTGCCAGATACCACTGCCCCAATTTTGCTCAACCCGTGCTCTAGACACAAATACCGCCGCAGTCGTAACCGCCGTTCTTGGGGTCGCAGTCGTCGGTCGGGTCTTCGACGCACATCTTGCCGTCCTTGCATTTGATCGCGGCGAAGCCACCGCAGAAGACGGGCTTGACGCAGATGCCGGGCCCGTCGCAGGCCATACCGCAGCCGCCGATGTAGGGGTCGTCGATGCAGATCTCGCCCTTGGGGCAGTCGACGGGCTTGACGCGGTGGCCGCCGCAGGACTGGTACGTCGGCTTGGGCGGGAGCTCAGTCGTCTTGGAGGTCACCAGGGTGGTGGGCGAGGGCACACAGTAGCCCTGGCAGTTCTCGGCGCGGTCGCAGGCCGGGTCGACTTTCTGGCAGACCTCGCCGGTCGGGCAGTTGGCGATCTTGAAGCCGCAGGGCCGCTTGTCGGCGGTGGCCAGGGCAGTGGCTCCCAGGAAAGAGAGGACGGCGAGAGAGAGATAGCGCATGGTGAAAACGGGTCTTGGGGATGATTTTGAAGGTTCTGTGTTCACCTGAGCTGTGCGATGTTGCGTGAAGGGTGAATGAGTGCTACGGCAGTCAGGGTCCTGCTTCCGTTTTGTACTCGAATTCCAGTCCCGGAAACCAGCCACCTGGCAGCGGTGACTCGGGAGTGGTATGGCAGCCGTCCGATTTCTCGTGTTTGGCCCGGCTGAAATGGAGGGGTCCCCCCCCAGGTACACTTCCAGAGTAGAGATGGAACATTACCAAGGGACTGGGGAGAGTGATCTGCTCACAAACTTTCCCAAGCCAAGCCGGAGTATCTCGCCGTCCACGTTTTTGGCAGCACTGGAACACGGTCATTTATCCTATTTTTAGTCGACTACATTAGCATCCTGTCAAAGCCAATCGAAGTTTGCCAGACACCCTGCCCCTTGCAGCGCCACAGCGGATCGAGACTGGACGTGCGCCCTTCCCCGGATCTACATATGCCGTTCATCCCCCACTTCCTGTTGTGGTGTTGGTTAACGACGGGCGGCATGACAGGGCCGTAGGGTAAGACAGGACGACACAGGGCATGCAGCATTGTCGACGCCTTCAGGGAGGAACGGGTCGGAATTCCCCAAGGGTCAAGGATGATGAGTCACGGTAAGCGAGGTGAGTTTAGGGTACTTACCTCTAGGGCCGCTATTCGTCACCGTCTGCCCGAGGCCGGGTGACTTGTTGAAATCGACGACAGGCTTTCGGCAACTGTGTGCCCCTAGTAAATTTGCTGACTGTGCGAGACTCGAATTGGGGTTGACACGGTGGGATTGACGTTCCGCTTACGCCCTCTTGTTCAACTCTGATGTTGCAGTCGTTTGGTTGTCAAATGACAGACAAGACAGGGAGGGCTCGCTAGGGCTGAGTCTTACAGATTACCTTGCCATGCAAAGACTCGGGATCTGCACCGTGGTGTCGCACTATTTTCACTTTCGGTATGGTCTGGATTCGTCGGGTTCAACACTTTTACCTGACGAATCAGAATAATTAATCAATCACAGAACACGCATGGTGAGCGTCTCTGCGTGCTCTCTCTCTCTCTCGCAAAACCTCAAACCCGTGCCTCAACTCCCCAAAATAGTAAGGGCAACTGTTCAAGTTCAGATGAATAACCTAAATAGTAAGACAACCTGGAACCAAATGGGTCTCGGCCTGTTTCAGCAGATCCATTTCGTTCGTTGTAGGCGCCCCGCAATATTATTGCGTCATTTTTTCTCCTTAAAACCAACCTTCGACGAACATTCAAGACCTCACCGAATTGCCTGACCCTGAGATTATTCGCCCACTCACATTTAAATTTCCGCCTGCAGCGCAGTGCAGACAGTGCAGCGACAGTAACTCAACCAGGGACTGAGAATTCCTCACCACCACCACGCTCAACAACAACCGGCTCAGGAATTAATAGAGACAAATGGCGTCGACACGGCCACTCCGGGTCGGCTTCGTCCCTGAGCACTTCTCGACGCCCATTCATTTTGCCAGGAAGCACTACGGCCTGGATGCCGAGCTGGTTCCCTTTCCCTCCGGCACTGGGCATATGATCACGGCGCTGCGCAGTGGAGAGATTGACGTTGGCATTGGTCTCACCGAAGGCTGGGTCGCCGGTCTGGGAAAGAGTCAAGAATCCGGCGACCAGGACGGCGGGTACCGGCTTGTGGGCACTTATGTCGAGTCTCCGCTCTGTAAGCAACACCCCCTTATCTAGCCACGTCACGGTACCTCCCTTGGCTAGTTGAGATGTACATACCTCAACGCCTCGGATGCTAACAATCGTGTGTGCAGGTTGGGCCATCTCGACCGGTGCCAACCGGCCCGAGATCGAGTCCCCCAGCTCGCTCCAGGGGGGCAAGATTGGTGTTTCGCGCATCGGCTCTGGCAGCTACGTGATGGGTTACGTGTTGGCCGACGAGCTGGAGTGGCTGGTGCCGACCGCCGGCATCGGCAGTAGCATCGAGCAGGCCTCTCCGTACTCCGACACCGTCGTGCTAAACACATTTGAGAACCTGCGCAAGGCCGTCAACTCGGGCGAGGCCGACTTCTTCATGTGGGAGCATTTCACCTCCAAGCGCTACTACGACAACGGCGAGATCCGCAGGGTCGGTGAGATCTACACCCCCTGGAGCAGCTGGAAAATTGTCGCCTCGACCGGCCTCGTCGAGGGCGACAAGCTGGATGCCCGGGTCGAGGAGCTGCTGGACAAGCTCAACCTCGGCATCAAGCACTTCAACGAGAACAAAGAGGAGGCTGTTGAGTACATCAGCACTGAGCTGGACTACTCGGAGGAGGATGCGCGGGAGTGGCTGAAGACAGTCGATTTCCCCGAGAGGACGCAGGGTGTCGACCCACAGGTGATCATCAACACCGTCCAAACCCTGTGCAGGGCTGGGGTTCTGGCAGTGGGCAAGGGAGTGGACGCACCGGCCATGATTGCAAAACAGCGATGAGAGGACGCGTGACGTTCCGAGTCACGTTCGCGCGAAACTCAGGGGTAATTACGTCGGTGTACACTGTGCAGTGAGTACAGATTCATGAAGAGAACCAGAATATTATCCAGAGCCCGTCTTCGCTGTGTTCCTTTACATATGACCAGCCCATTGTTGATTGATGTCGATGCAATGTTTAGTATTATACAAAGCAATTAGCAAATAATAATCTCGGTGAGCAAATACAGGAAAGCAAAGAGAAGTAAATACAGGTAGGTAAGCAAATACAGGATAGTAAATAAAGGTTAGCAAATACGTATAAGCAAATATAGAAACAACACTCTAAACAAGCTTAGGGGTTAAGAGGTCCACCTCATCTTCTTCTTCCTCCTCCATCTCATCTATGCATGGGGGGTCGCGCGGCCACGTCGTCAAAGTCCCCCAATTGTAGGGCCACTGGCGGCGCGGCGGGAGGGGCGGCAGGACCAGCGGCAGCGCGCGGCGGCGTGGTGGGTCGCGGCGGGGGGGGGCGGCAGGACCAGCGGCAGCGCGTGCGGCGGCGTGGTGGGTCGCGGCGGGGGTCGCTGTTGTGGCCGGGAAGGAACTCGGAGAGAAGGCGTGGTGCGTGGCGGGGTGGAGGGTAGGGTCGGGAAAAAAACGTCTTCCATCTCAACGTCCGTCGAACCTTCAATCCGAAAATTGGGTTCCCGTCTGATGTTCTATATACTATTAGTATCAGATATAGTAGTTAAATAGAGTAGCTAACTTACCTTGTGCTTTCCACCTCTTGTATGCTTACGGAACGTATAAATCTTCTTAAAGTCCTTCCCAAACTGGGTGCAACCCATGTCTCGACATATCGAGTTTTGTGTACCGTATGCCCAGTTAATGTAGTTAGGGGGGGTCCCAGCGCCAGCATATATATCGGCTTGTGCATGTTTCAACGATGCTACGCGGGCCTCGCGTAGTATACGCTGTTGGATCGTTGCGTAGTCATCGTCTACTTGAACATTAGGCTGTAATTTGGGTAGAGGACAGAAACAATCGTAACGAGACTAATGTGAATGGAATTGCAGCATGGGATATGTACAACTGAAGCTGGGATGGGTGCAGCTGAAGCATGGGATAGGTGCAATCGAATGTATAAGAAGAAACAACCAGGGCAACTGATAAATGCAGGTGAAGCACCTCAATATGGGATGGGAGCAGTCGAAGGTATAAGAAATAAATGCAGATGAAGCACCTCAAGATGGGATGGGTACAGTCACAGCAATAAATTCAGTCGCACAAGAATGGGATTGCAGACAGTAATGATGCTAAGCAAGGCTTACCTCCGGCTTCGGGGGCGCGGCACCTGTGTGCTCCACTGCAACAGAGCGTCGTCAACCGTTGGTCTTGTCAGGTCCTGGAGCGCGGCCAACTTCTCGGTTGTTGGGCGATATTGTTTTCCGGGCTGGAGGTGGCTTTGCGGGACGGGAACTAGATAAAAGTAGGTTAGCCGAGCCACATATGGATCGTCCATTAACCAAGGCGACAGGGCTGTGAAGTGGTGGTTAGGGAAGAGACGTATTTGTCGTTACTTACTCCGGAATCTAGTTCGGTACCGCTCAAAGTGCACCAGGTGCTATGTTCTGTTTTGTTGATCCAGCTTCGTTCCAACCGAGACCCCCTTCTCCCCGATACGTAAAATTATCTCGTACTGGGAATCCCGAACCTGGGCGGGAAATTGTTCTTTGCGGTCTTCGTATTTGAACTCCTGCCCGACGACGACGGCTTTCCAAGCGGTGATGCCTGTCACGCCGGACCCGGGAGGCACGACGAGCTCAGCCATGGCGGCTGGCGGCGGAAGATTGATGCGAGAATGAAATGTGAGGGAGGGCGGAAGAGAGCAAGGTGGGTGTGAGAATAGGAGATTGGAGGCGAGTGCAAGCGGAAAAAAGTGGAAGAAGGGAAGAGCAGCGACGTCGCAAGAGAAGAGCGGGTGCGAAGAGCGGGTGCGAAGAGCGGGTGCGAAGAGCGGGTGCGAAGAGTGGTCGAGGAAATTGGAAACCTGCTCGTGTTCACTTGGTTTGGTGATGAGGATTTGGCTGAGAAGCAGGGAGGGGAGGAAGGGAGGGGAGGAAGTGGGAGAACTGCCTTCTTATAGACTAGGCAGAGTTTTTTCATCCCTTCCTGGTTTTTTTCATCCCCTCCTGGAAACTATCCTGGTTGCAAACAATGACAGTGAGGCGGGCGGGCCGTATTGATAAACAAAGACTCACTGATAGTGCCCGTAAATATATCGGACACGACGTAATTTGCAAGCCTCATGACCCTTAAACCTTATGTGTTTAAAAATAAGGAACTCCATCTTGTATACTTAGTGAGTCATGAAATCCACAAACCTCGTGACCCTCAAACCTTTGGAAAAAGAGCACTCCATCCTGTCTCCTTACGATAGTGAGTCACGAAATACACTAACCTCATGACTCCATCAAACCACATGACGTATTCAGGGAAAGCAAACACTTTACATTATCTCCCTAGTGCTTGCAAAAAATGGGGCCTTGTACTAGTGCTCATCCCTAGGTAGCCTCACTCAATCCCGTTGATAGGGCAATGACGGAGGATCTAAACTAGAGTTTTCTACTTCCCACGTCCCCTTCTCTCTACGCCGGCGGAGTCAGGATATAGATCTCGCCCTCGGCGCTGTTGTCGCTGCCCACAAACAAGCCGCGTCCGGCGGGGTCCCAGGCGGCGGCCGTCAGACGGAAGCAGTTGCTCATGGTGAGGCCGTTGGCCGTGCAGCTGCCCGGGTTCGGCGCGCTGAAGATATCGCGGTACCCCGTCTGGCTATCGGCGGCGGCCACGGGATCGTAGCTGCCGTCGGCCAGCTTCTGGAACGGGATCTGCACCACCTTGAAGCCCGTCGCTGGCTGGCGGTTCCACGACCCGTGGAAGGCGACGTACATGTTCTTGGCGTCGGTGTCGAACGTGTTCCAGATGGGCGCAGAATGTGCCTGGAAGCTCAAGCGAGGCGGAATGGCCTTGTTGCTGTTGCACGTCGCGTCGTTGGACGAGCTCGTGGGCGACACCACAAAGTTGCTGCCCGTCTTGAGGCCCGAGAAGCTTGACGGGTCCCACACGGCGAAGCAGGTCGGGTAGCCGTACCATGCGTTGCGCGTCGTCAGGGGATTACCGACTTGAGAGAGACTGAGTTAGCTGTCATCAAGACACACACAATGGAAGCAAGTACTCACGGTTGTTGAGCTCCTCGGCGGGGTTGTTTTGGTGGATGTCTTTGCGTTGCCCGTTCTCGGTGCGGCTAAAGTCCTGTTTGTCACCGTCAGCCTCAACAACAACAACAACACTCTTCTTGAGGGCTTGAACAAACGTCACCAGAGTTCTCTACTCCCCAATATACAGACGAAGGGTCCGTCACGAAGCCGATGGTGTTACGTAGGCCATAGGCAAACACCTCGCCCTCGGTGTTGTAGTTGTAGCCGCTGGACGGAGCCTTGCTGGTGTCGAAAATCTTGATCATGGCCCGCCCGGTGCTCGGTTGGGCTGCTGCCATGTCGAGATTCGCATTGGAACCGACCTGCACAAGGAGGAGGTTGGGCTGCTGAGGCACCACAGACAACGTCCGTGTGAAGTGGATGCCCGAGGAGATGCCCTTGATGAGCGTCTTTTGGTTGCTGATGGCCCGGGTGGCCGAGTTGTAGCCCCAGCTGTAGACGGCCGTCTCGCCGCTGGCGTACAGCGTTTGACCGTCCGGCGTTAGCGCCAACCCGTGGTTGAGCTGGTTGCCCGAGATGAGCATCTTGGTGCTGTTGATGCAGCCGTCGGCGCCAAACGTGTGCACCGAGATGCCCCGGCTCGACTCGGCCACCAGCATGTTGCCTGCTGGGTCCCAGATGACGGTCCGGACCTGCTTCAGCCCGCCGGCAATCTTCATGGCCGACCACCCCGAGGCTAGCGTGTACTGATACCGGAAGTTGCTGACGCCACTGCAGCTCTTTGGCAGGGGAAGCTTCGGGATACCTTGGGCATCGGCACCTGTCGTCCCAGGGCGTCAGCCTAGCGTTCAGTGCGAACAATTTGGGTCAACTTTTTGATTTACCTGCCGACAACAGGGCCGCCGCGGCTACCGCAACGTCGAATAGACGCATCGTTGCCTGCCTCGGGTTTTGCTCCTGAGAAACTAGTCGTTTGATAGCCGATATTTACAGGCTGAGGAACCGGAGGAACTGCGACGTAAGACTCTCGAACTCAGGAGAAGTTCGTGAACCTCCATCCGTCCAAGAGGGCATACGGCTGTACTTCTATAATAGTCGTACTGTACAATCAGGGGTATAGTTTGGATGCCGTAGCACGCCAAGGCGGGATCTACCTGTCTCTCAATTTCCATGTGAAGCATGTTGTTACTCTATCGCGTGGTCGAGCTTGGGTCGCCTGGGATGCTGTGCTGTGTCTTGGCCAACCATCATGCCGGGATGAAGTCCCCAATATCGCCGTGATAGCCTGTTCGGTAGATTAGCTCCGAAAAGCTTGTAAAAGGCCACGGCAGTTCCCTCAAAGCTTCTCCAGTCCGCACCAGCCGCGGGGAAATGGGGGGGCATCCCCATTGGCCAAAACCATGTCGATATTAATACCCATTTCTCCGTCATCTGCTCGGAAGGGACTTGTCGCGCGCCGCGTAATATGCCAGGTTTGTCGGCAAACCAGTGCCAGCACCATGGGGAGACATTGAAAGGAGCCGAAGTCATGTATGACCCATAGTCTCACTAGCTGCGTCAGTTTCATGCTGCTAAAACGGAATCATTGGAATGGGGCATTGTTGCCATGATTCAAGTCCAATGGGGACATTAACCATGACTACCGTAGGTACTTAGCCTTGACTGCCGGGCGCCATCCTGAGTACCCTGGCCCTCCCCCCCTCGCCTTCAAATCAAGCGCCGGTTACAGACAGGCTCCTTCATGATATTGGGTCGCCTCTTGCTGAATTGGCTAGGGTAATTAGGCAACTCGTGCTCCATAGGATTGCAATGTAGTATTGCCGCTAAACATTCGTAGGCTTGCTATTTGCGGCAGGCAGACCTGGGGTTGATCTGGCGTCGACCCCGGAATCCTCGTCGTTCAAAATCGATTCACGAGTGTGTAGGTGCTGTCGTGAGCTTGAGACCCATTACCAGCAACATCAAGAACGGCTAGAACTATGTGCCATATGCACGAAGCCAGGAATCATTCTCCGTAGAGGCGCAAACCCGGTTTCCGGGTAACACGGTCACGGAGGTGCGAATGGAGGACTGCTTATAGGATGATTTGTCGTCTTCCGAACACCACAATTCTCCAAGTCCGAATACCCCTGCCTAGGACAGTATTTGTGAGTGTAACTCAGTTAATTACCTACGCTACAGATAAGCATGCCTCTGAACTTTGTGGCCTTGCTCCGTCCGAAGCCTAGCAGGGTTCAGGTTGCACGGGTAAGCCGCGTGAGAGTCAAACGAGCCCCCTGAATCTCGATCTCGCTGACAAGTGATGGACCGTCTAGGTTGAGGAAATCGTGCACAAGGTTCGTGAGGATGTGCACGAAAAGGAACCAGGCGTCTTGAGATATCAGTGGTTCCGAGCAGGCAGCACGGAGAAGCCCCTGAGTGTCGTTTGGGAAACGTAGTGTGCTCTCCTCTGCGGTTGGACGTTAGGCGAAGGTATGCTGACTCGATACCCTGACAGATATCTCAACGAAGCGGCCGTTGACACCATAAGTCGAGTTCCACAATGGACTGGCTGGCGGAGACTGACGAAAAGGAGAATAATATGGCTGTTCCCATTGAAGTGCTGCCATTGGAGCAGTTCGCGGGCTGGGAGAGCCGCTCCTGATGGGCAAGTCCTTGATCTTCGCCATCGATTCGAAATACGAACTCTCCAGTCAGTATTATTAACACAACACATGGAAACCCCCCTTTGCCAACCTACAGCCGAAATAACCAGACCCAGCTCGGGACATACTCCTGTGCTGCTCTTGAAGAAGACGGCCGCTTCGTAATATACTAGCTACAAAGGTCGCCTGTATCCAAGCATCTGAACTCCTTCGAGGTCGAGGAAGATGGTCTTGAATACAGAAGGTGATGGGCAAGAAGAGGCTTACTACTTACTACCAAGGTATGTACTTTGTTTGACGACGACACAGGATAAAGTCGATTTTATCGCCGATTCTATTGTCGATACTTTTATCGACCTTTGTCGACTGCGTTGTCGTTATTATAGTTATCGATACTTTCATCGATGTTACCTGTAATTATCTATTTATCGTTATAGGGGTGGGAGAAAAGGGGTCGTAATTTGTGGGGCCAGGCTTCGTCCCAGCCCGCCGTGTGCCAAGACAACCTAACCCAACCCAGAGTTCGCCCCCCAAAAAGGGACCCCACCATTTCGCACTCCGAGCTGTCCACTGCCGCCATCGAACAACAACGACGAACTCGGCCGACGACGACATCCAAAATCCTGCCGGGCTCGCAGCCGTGATTATCTCGCCATGGTTCTTCAAGATCTCGGTCGCCGCATCAACGCGGCCGTCAGTGACCTGACGCGGGCGCCCAATCTCGACGAAAAGGCAAGTGTGTTGCCTTCACGGCGCTAAATGTGGCAAGCTGGCAACGTCGCCCTCGGCGACGAAACGAGGTCACGGCGCAGGATTGCTGACTTTTCGCAAACACCCAGGCTTTCGATTCCATGCTGAAGCAGATCTGCTCCGCCCTTCTCGAAGCCGATGTCAACGTACGCCTGGTCGGCCAGCTGCGCAAGTCGATCAAGGCAACAGTCAACTTCAAGGAGCTTCCGCCCGCAGTCAACAAGAAGCGCCTGATCCAGAAAGCCGTCTTTGACGAACTCGTCCGCCTAGTCGACCCACACGCCGAGCCCTTCAAGCCCAAGAAGGGCAAGTCCAATGTCATCATGTTCGTCGGTCTGCAGGGCGCGGGAAAAACTACAACATGCACAAAGCTCGCCAGGCACTACCAATCGCGTGGCTTCCGCGCCTGCCTGGTGTGCGCCGACACATTCCGTGCCGGTGCCTTCGACCAGCTGAAGCAGAACGCGACCAAGGCCAAGATCCCGTACTACGGCAGCCTCACAGAAACGGACCCGGCCGTGGTCGCTCGGGAGGGTGTCGACAAGTTCAAGAAGGAGCGGTTCGAGATTATTATTGTTGATACATCAGGTCGGCACAGGCAAGAGAGCGCCCTCTTCCAGGAAATGATGGATATCCAGGCGGCCACCAAGCCCGACGAGACCATCATGGTGTTGGATGCCTCGATTGGCCAGCAGGCCGAGGCTCAAGCGAAAGCGTTCAAGGAGGCGGCCGATTTCGGCGCCATCATCATCACCAAGACGGATGGCCACGCCGCAGGCGGCGGCGCCATCTCGGCCGTCGCAGCGACACACACGCCCATCGTCTTTATCGGCACGGGCGAGCACATGCTCGACATGGAGCGGTTCGTGCCGCGGAACTTTATCAGCAAGCTGCTGGGCATGGGCGACATGGCCGGGCTGGTAGAGCACGTGCAGAGCCTGAAGCTGGACCAGAAGGACACCATCAAGCACATCAGCGAAGGCATCTTCACGGTCCGCGACCTGCGCGACCAGCTCCAGAACATCATGAAGATGGGCCCGCTCAGCAAGATGGCCGGCATGATCCCCGGCATGAGCAACATGATGCAGGGCATGGACGACGACGAGGGCTCGCTCAAGCTCAAGCGCATGATCTACATTTGCGACAGCATGACCGACAAGGAGCTTGACAGCGACGGCAAGCTCTTTATCGAGCAGCCGACGCGCATGACGCGCATTGCCAGGGGGTCCGGGACCACGGTCCGCGAGGTCGAAGACCTGCTCACGCAGCAGCGCATGATGGCCGGCATGGCCAAGAAGATGGGCGGAAACATGAAGAACATGCAGAGGGCCCAGAGCGCCATGGGCGGCGGCAACAAGGCCCAGCAGCTCGCTGCCATGCAGAAGCGGTTGCAGAGCATGGGTGGCGCCGGCGGCGCCGGCGGCGGCGGGGGCATGCCCGACATGGCTAGTCTGATGAAGATGTTCGGCGGCGGTGGAGGCGGCGGCGGTATGGGCGGTATGGGCGGCATGGACATGAACGCCATGATGAAGCAAATGAGCGGCATGATGGGCGGGCAGGGCGGACGTGGCGGGCGGAGATAGCCGTGGCACCAAGAGTCGTCTTTCATGATTCACTGTTTACGACGGTATGGAGGGATTGCATTGTCTGGCGTCAGGGGTAACGGGGGCTGGTTTGGCAAGTGTCATACCAAATAAATGTTTTGCACTTCATCAGATTCCCGGGGATCGAGACGAGAGAAACTTGCAATTTTGTCGCCGCATTAAACAACAATCACAACGATGACGATAATATCAATTACAACGACTTAGTTTTCCGTTTAGACCGACATGTCGGCTTATAATTTACATTTCCTTGCCAAGAATCCATAACAGGTCTTCCCATCTCACGGACGTGGCCGCAAGAACGGATGGGCTTCGGTGTTGAGCACGTACTTGTCGAGACTGATCAGGTCAGGCGGTGAGAAGACGAGATAAAAGTACTTGAGCGTCTCGGCAATCCAGAAGCTCTGGTAAAGCCACGTTAGCATATCTAGTCAATAAATGGTAGTAGGGCGCGAACTCTCACCTCCATATAGTCCTCCTGCGGCAGTTCCGGTTTGGCGACCGTGACATCCAGAACAGCTGCGCTGCCCAGCTCGGTCGCTGTCCCCTTCGCAACGGCCTGAAACATGTCCCAGGCCGCTTCAACCCACTCGGCGTCGCCTGTGATCCGATGCATGTAAAACACACTTTCGATGGCCTCTGGGCGGAGGATGTACCTGGGGTCTTTGGCCGTCGTAAACCCCAGGGGTAAGTGCGGTTTGTACTCGGGCCTCTTCTCCCTCTCCGCCACCCATCTCTCCGCATCCCACTGGCACGGCTTATCGCCCTTACAGGGCACCATGTTGAGCCGCTCGGGCATGATGCCGGTGGGGAAAGACTTGTATGCGTAGACACACCCGCGAGTGAGCCGGGCGCCGACCTCGACATCCTCTTCGCTCTCGAGCAGGCGGCCGGCCAGGGCAAAGGTGCCGCCGATGAAGCAGGTCAGGTGCTCCGCCTCGGGGTCCAGGTGGGGGACGCCGGCCGGGTCGACATTCACGTTTCCGCTCATGAGGATGTCGGCGTTTTGGGGCACCATGGGCCGGAAAAAGAGGTGGCGCTTGGCGGCGTCCATGAAGCCGCGTGTCAGGGCTGGGAACCTGGAGTCGGCGCCCGAGAGGAGGGCGTGCATCTTGGGAAAGTACTCGTAGAGGGAGTCTGCGCAGCCGCCGAGCGTGAAGGTGCCGCCTGTGGTTACGTCCTCACGCAGCATGGACACAAACATGGGGAAGAGACCCGGGATCGCGGTTCTGTTTTGGTCCCGGTAAAACAAGTCTACGATGCCGGTGATGGCGTCGTAGTACTTGGGGTCGCCCGTCAGCTGGGACAGGCGGGTGAGCTCGAGAGTGAGGGTGCCTGGGGAGGCCGACACGACCGTGTTTTCGATTACAAGACCGGATCCCTCCTGGGCAGCTTGGAAGTTGATGTTGTCGACGGGCATCCTGTTCTTGGTGTTGAAACCGCCGTAGATGAGATCTCCTAGTTCGATTGCCTTTTGCAGCAGGACTTCCCGCCCACTGAGGTCGTATGCGGCCATCAGCCCCCCGAGATAGCGGATGTTGGTCTCGAAGATGTTGACCTGTTGGGACGTGGACGACCCGAAGTCGATCTCGGCCACGGCAGCAACGGCCTCGTCAAACTCCTCCCTGAGACCCATCATCCACAGCGTGTCGAGCGAGTCAACCAGGGTAGCTGCCCAGCCCGAGAACTGGTCCACGCCGCCCTTTGACAGTGGCAGAAGCGCATCCTTCTTCCACGCAAACTTTCGATAGCTCGCCCAGCTCTTGCGTGTGAGCTGTAGCACCGTGTTCCTCCGCTCCTCTCGTATCCTGCGAGCTTCGGAAGACTCCTTCTTGAACCGGTGCTGGATTCGCGGGAGCGCACCCCTTCCGCGCGGGTTTGGCAGTTGGGCGAGCTGCTGCCGTGGCGGGTAACGATATTCAATGTCCCCCCAGTCGACGCTGCTCTTGACGGGGATGAACGGGTGTGATGATGGGCCAGAGTTCATGTGTCGCTCAAGGAGGACCATCTCGCTGGTGTTGTCAGACCGGTTGAGGAAGTAGAACACGGCTAGGCAGAACACCATAGCCACGAGCACATTTTTGACCCGCAGGGCCGCTAGGCGGGACCGAAGTCGGAATTTACGCCGGAGGTGGTGGTGTAGAGGCGGCATTTCGAAAACAGAGGACGGCGCGTTGTTCGGTGGAGCAGCATTGATAACACAGTTTCGTGTTGAGGATTGGGGCGGACCTCAATCCTCAAGGCATGAATAAAGGCAGGCAGAATAGAATGTGTGAAGCATCAATCAATAGGAGAGAAACTCAGACTGTCACAACACCAGTGCTGTCAGGCTGTAAGTTGAGTCCAAGCCAAGGAAGGTGAAGCTGTGAAGCTGGCCTCTCATGCGTGCCGTTGCCAAGAGCAAAGCGACGTGACAGGGTGGCAGTTGCTTCCAATCTTGTTGGCCCGGTTTCCGTAGGCTAAAGTTGAAACAGGATCGGTAGTCGTTTGTCTTGGCTCGTCAGTGTGGGTCAAGTCGCACTGTAATCTGTATTATCGTGTAGATAGCTGTTTGAAGAAGGTTTGATGACGAGTTTCTGAAAATGCACACTGCGTATATAAAGGAAGGCTTCGTTTTATTGCGTTTACAGTACCTTTTCGAGAGCGATTGGATGTCTCGGCACTTCGGCCAGATTTGAGCGACAACCTTGAATTGGCCGACATCCGCCCCACAGGGACAGTGCGACCAACAACCACTTCAGTTCAAGTTCTCACTTACTTTGACTAGGACCTTTACAGTTAGTTATTCCACATATTCAGTAGTAGAGGCTGGTAGTACCTCTTTGCACTATACAGTATAGTTGCAAAGTGAGAGATAGCCCTACTCAATGGCAACGTTTGTGTCGAATTATCTTTCAGACACTGGCAAGTAAGATCGGGTCGGTGCTTGGCTCTCTATAATTTATACCGTTTTACTTACTAATCTGCTTAGTCACTTTGGCGGAGTGGTTAACGCGCTGCCCTGCTAGCCTCTAGTTAGTTAGCCTAGGCAGTTCCTTCGGGAGCGTAGGTTCGAATCCTACAGGTGACGTAACTTTGCTTCTTGTTCTTTCTATCAGTAGGACAGGTTGTATGCAATCTTTACTTCTCATTCTTTTTATTAGAAGGCTAGATTGTCTCTCAATCATCTACTTACTGTCCCAGCATTCGTAGCTGTCTTTGCCTTTTGTTGAGGCTTGATTCTTAACTAATAATAGCGGTTTACAAAGATACTTCTCCCCCTCAAGGCCTCGACACCTCGAAGCTGAACAGCGGGGTTGACCTAACAGCTAATGCGTTGTATGGCCATATATAAAGCTAGCGGGCTCTCTTCCTCGATAGGTTGTCTTTAGTGTCTCGTAGGAAATAGGTATTAGGTACCTAGCCTGAGGTGCCTCTCCATCAAGGAGGCGTGCCACCCTCTTGGCTAGAGCCATCTGCACAGCAGTCTGTCGGTCGGTTTGTATACCTCACATTGCGTTAAGGGTTTTCTAGGAAATGTTTCTCCATCTCGACGTCTCAATTCGAGCAAGGTAAAATTTAGCTTGATGGGCGTCGATGAGTCCCGTGCGACGTCGTCGGGTACCTAAGGTACTTCATTAAGGGGTTATCGGGAGTCGGGAATGACCATTGAATCAAAACACGCCCAAGGTAATATGAATACAACCTGGAAGGGTTGAAAGACTTGAAACAGCACAATCGGGAAGACACCTGCAACTTGAGAAAAGTCTGTCAAGGTTTTGTTAGTAATCAAATTGTCACCACGAAAGTTTGATATGTTTTCAATTTATTGGAAGCAGTGTTGTGCCGAGTAATACTGCAAAACTCTGTCTTATTTCTTTTTCTCTTGTTTGTTCTCTTGTTCTGTTCTGTTGCGTGAGTGGGAGGCCCCCGGAACGTGCCGAGACAAACAGCACTAGCGGATTGGGCACCCGTCCAGGAACAAATTCGTCCGACTCCAAGTCTTGCCTGATTGATGGCAAACTGGCAATTCAATTGTGGGCTGTGCCCAACTGTCCGATCCCGACCGAAGAGAGGCCAATTGAGCACCACAAGGCAGGCTTGCAGTCTCAGGAGTCAGCAATCCGGTGTTTGAACTTTGCGGCGTTCGGAGATCGGAATTCGTGGCCGCCAGCCCAACACAATTTTCGCCCTGCACATTTGGTGCGTTGCGCACGTCCAAACTCGATTCGGATTTTCATGCAATGCGAAACCTGATTGATGGACGCTTGGACAGCTCCAGTCGGGTGCCTGCCTACGTGGCGGCACGCCTGTCAACCAAGCGAGCGCCGCGGATGCTCGGGCTTTTCCTCGTCGATTGAAACGTTGGGTTCTGTGGCCCAACGACGCCAGAGAGAGCGCGGGCCACGTGGATTGGGAGCTCACATGCTCCTTTGCCGCTTCCAGATCGCAGGCGGCAGTATTCTCTGCAAGACCGCCCTGCCTCAGCGACTGGTGACTGGCTGGGGGGCATGGGCGAGCCCCATGGCGGGGCAGCATCCGATTGGGACTGGAACACCGGCCACCTCGCTGGCTGACTCACGGGGCAGTGCTGATCTCCTTCCTGGAACTCGACCGGACTCGACCACACTCGACCACACTCGACCCCGTTGCGCGCGCCTTGAGAGTCGCAGAGTTGACAGCTCACCAGGGAGGGCAACGCAACCTGGAATGACGCAAAGGGTCCACGGGTGCTGGGTGCTTCAGGGGCCCAGTTGCAGACTTGCAGTCGGGCTTGGCTCCCTTACCTTAGCCATTCAGGGCGGCCATTGAGGCCCAACTTGAAGACCAATGACCAATGGCGACGCTGGCGCCGAGACTGGCAGGGACTGGCAGCGATGCTAGGCATTGCCAGCTCACAGCTCCTCACAGCGGCGAGCAGCCAGTTGAGCGACGGGTAGAAATATGCCCCTCCGTCTCGAGGTCTCCAGAGTTCGTCCAAGGACATTGCAGCATCACAGCGCAATGAGATATTTCCGCAGTCTCAAAGTCTACATCCCGGTCGAAGCCGCAACCCTCATCGGACTCACCTTTGTCGCTGCCACTTCCTACGTCTACCGCTCAGTCATGGCCAAGAAAAAGAGCTCCAAGAGCGGTGTCCCGAAGCCGGCATCGGCCGTGATTGACCCCAGGCCCGAGACTTCGTGAGTATAATGCCCCATACTCGGAACTATTATTTCCATAGCTAACCAGTACTACCGCCCCTAGCCCCTATGGTAGCCCGACCTGCACCATCCCCTTTTCCAGCCCCCTCAATGTGCCGCTGGATATCCTCAAGAGGAGCCCCAAGCTCCAGGCCGCCTACGAGAGCCGGCTCCCGGAGCTCCCGGCCATCCCCGGGGGCGTCGGCCACGTCCTCGTCCACTACCTCCACACCGGCACCTACGAGTCCCTCAAGCCGACGCCGACAGACACCATGTCGAAGCAGATCTGCGAGCTCAAGACGAGCATACAAGCATATGCCGCCGCGAGAGCGTACGAGCTCCCAGATCTGATGCGCCTCGCCGAGGCCAAGATTGACAAGTACGGCAAGGGCATGCCTCTCCCTGCCCTGCTTGAGGTGGCCCGTGATGCCTACCCGACCTTGACCGAGGGGGACGCCTGGTTTCTCGACTACCTGAGGGCCCGCATTCGCCCGCACCTGAAGGACGCAAAATCTTTGATGGGGTCAAACCTGCTCGATCAAATCAGCGGCATTCTCTCGCCCAACAGGATCCTCCTCCGAACCGTTCTCGAGCTGTTCTGTGAGAGGATTGCGGTTGCTCTCCCAGAACCTGTCCACCCCCCCGCTGCGAGCGCCGAGCCGAGCACCCTCGCGAGCCCAATCACTAGCCCGGGCACTTCTCGGCCCGTTTCCCCCCCTCCTCTTCCGGCGTCGCCCATGTCGCTGCTCGAGATGAGGTCGAGATCCATCCCCCGAGAGGAGTTTGCGCCCCCTCGGAAGAACCCGAAGGCAACGTCATGGCCATTGCCCGACGACATGTCGGAGGCGTCCTGGGCTCGGTCGCCGTCGCCCGACCCGGTTCTCCCGGAGACAGCGCCGCCGCAATTTGAGGCAAAGCCGGTCCGCGAGCCCGCCTTTGCACCCACACCGTTCCCGGAACTGGGTCCAGTCATCCTCGACGTCGTGCCCCCGCCGGGGCCATCGATCGCGACTAGGGCTGTGGTTGTTGAGCCTGAAGCCAGGGTCGCCCCTGAACCAGAGGTCGAGCTTAGTGCTGAGCCCGAAACCAAGGTGGAGGGTAAGCATGAGGTCAAGCTCCAGGTTGAGCCCGAGACCAAGGTGGAGGCCGAGAGTGAGGTCAAGTTCCCGGGTGAGCCTGAGATCGAGCTTTCTGCCGAGCCTGAGATCGAGCTTTCTGCCGAGTCTGAAATCAAGCTCCCCGCTGAGCCCGAGGTCACGCTCCCGGCTGAGCCCGAGATCACGCTCCCGGCTGAGCCTGAGGTCAAGCTCCCTACCGAGCCAGAGATTCAGCTCCCTACCGAGCCTGAGGTCACGCTCCCCGTTGAGCCCGAGGTCACGCTCCCGGCCGAGCCTGCGATCACGCTCCCTGCCGAGCCTGAGGTCAAGCTCCCGGTTGAGCCCGAGGTCGAGCTTCCTACCGAGTCCGAGGTCACGCTCACTGCCGAGCCTGAGATTCTTGCCGACGCCGTCGAGCCTGAAATCAAACAGGAGGACGAGGCCATCTCCGACCCCACTCCCGTGGCTCAGCGTGAGAGGAAGGATTCAGGCAAGGGGATCGACTTGGAACTCCTCCCCAATGAGCTCGAGTCTATTCCTAAACTCGTGCCTGAGCTTGAGACTGAGTCCAGCACTCAGCCTCAGGTTCGGCTCCGGGCCGTTAGGGAAGCTGACTCTGGGTTTTGGGAAGGCCCTGATGAGTCCGGTAAGGAGCGCGCTCCCTCGTTTGTGGAGCTTGAGCCTGTGGCGGTGCCCACTTCGGAGCCTGTACACGAGCTCGAATCCATCGCTATCCTGAAGGATATCCCTGGCATCGACACTCGCGACTTTGCAGGCTCCGATGATGCGGATGTCAAGGCCGAGACCGACGACGATAAGCGAGCCGTGTCAGAACCCGACGTCGCCTCCAAGGAGGCAGACCCTGTGTCTCTGCCAGCCCAGGACTCCGTCTCCGAGATGACGGCCGACATTCTGCTTAAGGACGCTCTTGAGTCCAACATGGAGCCGGAATCACTGCCGAGCAGCTCGGCTGAGGAGTTCGCCGATGCAGCGACCATTGTGCCCGAGGTCACCTCGGTCGTGGATCTGCCAGAGGATGCACAGAGCAAGGAAGTCAAGGCACTGCCGGAGACAGAGAAGGTAGAACCGTTTTCAAAAAGTATAGAAGAAGAGTCATTGCTAACTGTTCAGCAGGCCCAGGAGGAGACTGTCGAGCATGAAGCGGGGGCGAAACCCGAGCCCGAGCCCAAGGCGGAATCGTCGGATGCCATTCAGGTTCCCGACGATGCTCAGCCCGCTGGGACCGCTGAAACCAAGGCGGCTCAGCCTAGTCTCGAGCCGGGGCAGGAGCCCGCTGGGAAGCCCGAGGTTCAACGGGCCACCAGTGACTCCGCCGTCGACGCCGCCCCCTCTGCTGTTGACGCCATCGAGCCCTCGGCGGTTCTCAGTACGCAGCCTGCGCCTGAGCAAGAGGGTGCAAAGACTGAAGCCGACACGGCTGATGTCCAGCCCTGCAGCGCTCAGGTGAGGCAGCGGAGCTGGAAGAAGCGCTTCCTCAGCCTCAAGTACCCCGTCCTCTTTGGCCGGGGCATGTGACTCGCTCGGCCGACGTCCGCCGTGTGCATTATCAGTGTGTCGGCACCGACGGGCGCCACGAGGACCAACAACCGCACAGAGACAACAAATACGACACACGACCTCCAAATGCAAGAACCTTGTACATTTTCCTTTGTCGACACGAGTCACACTTCTTCTTCTTCTTCTTCGTCTTTATCTTCCTCGGACTCGCCTTCCTCCTCCTCGGCGTTGTCTTCCGCTTCGCTCGTTTCTGGCCTCTGGCTGGGGCTCGCACTGGCATTCACTTCTTCTTCATCTGGCTGTTCATCATCGGCTTCTCGTTGCGACGGCACGGCATTAGATTGGGTATTGCTGGGATCCCTGGTGTTTCAATTATATTTCTTTTCGACTGTGATCTGGCAGGAGCTTCGCGGCTTCTCGGGCCGCCAACTGAGGAGCATATTCGGGTACTGGACTTGGGGCTGGGCAGGCATTCGGGATTGGCATGGGAACTGGACACGAGATTGGACTCGGGGAAGATTGTCGATCGCTAGGCCATGGAGGCATGGGAACTCGGCGTCATCGTTTCGAAGACTGGGTTAGACTGCACCTGTTTAGCAACCAGGATGTCGTACTTTAGCATTACTAGGGTGAATCATAGGGCGGCGTTTTGATTTATAATGATCTGGCAACTGTCGATTCCTGAACCAAAATGACCGTGATTGCTGACATGGCTGCTTCCCTTGTCGTAGCGGAACTGTATCTTCTTCTTCTAGGCCTTCAACTACGGATAGGGCGATACAGTTGACACCGTCCTTGTTTCTTTAATATTTGACGAACGGATTATCCTTGTACGGATGTAATGCGAATCGAAGTGACTCTGTCGATAATACGTATCCTGTATGAGCTCCGCCTAAATCTTGTTGAACGAGGAGGGCTCTACCTAGGCAGTGTTCCGTATCGCCGATGCCAAGCCGCTCGACCTGGTTTTTGAGCGTTTGTAGCTGATCACGGTTGCTGTCGTCTCGCTCTGCTTGTGCCGCTCGAGTCTGGTCTGTCAGGAGAGATCGGCCAAGGCCGTGACGATGGCACCCCAGGCAGTATTAAGAACAGACGACGCGCAAGGACTCGCTCCCCCACGCCTGCTCATCCCTTGCTCAACCCGTCGAGCCTGGCACTGGTCCTGAACCAACGACGGCTGGGCGATATGCAGACCTACAGCTTCAAAAGAAGCCTGATGTGTGCCATATGAGGGCAGGAGTCGACGCGGGAGCATATACTCCTGCATCTACCCAAAGATAGCGCAGGCCGAGCTTGCGTGCCACGGTAACGGCGTCTCCGATGGTTTGAGGCTAGGGTGGTTGATAGCTCAAAGGAGCCGCCGCGTTCAAGCAACCAACGTACAACGGAGCGAGGCAAGCGTAGGTGAGTCTCCTAGGTGTACCAAACCACCGCTTCATATTTCTATTTGACACTTCACCTAGACTCTGGCAGCGCCCTCCTGCGTTCCAGCTGCTGCCTCCGCTTTCCTACGTTGTATACCAGAAATGATGGCCGTATAACCCGGGTACTTGATCTCCAGTTTCACACCCGTCTCCCTTTGCACGCGATGCACCATCACCGCCCCAATCGCGCCTGTATTATCCTCACTGTCTACTTGCTCCCAGTACTCGACATCCGGATCCCAATCATCATCGGATTCGTGCCACTTCCACTTGTGCCATGTCTTCGCCAGCTCGTCCCGGAAGTTACACTGTGCGAGGTCGACGATGTACGGCGTCTGCGACTGCTTGTCCACGACCACGTTGCGCGGTGCACAGTCCTCCATAATGACGCCGTATCGATTGATCTCATGTACTATATCAACGGCCGACTGGATGATCTGCTGCCATTTCATCAGGTCATCTGCTGGGGCTAGCGGCGAGGTAGCTATATCTTCCAAATTGTATCCGTCGATACGTTCTAGAAGGATACCCCTAACCTCAAAGTAGGACGCCGCTTCTGGAGGAATATCCGCGGGTGTATCATTAGACATGTCGTCCACGGCCACCAGACGTATTTCCGCAAGTATACGTGGAAGTGACTTGCCCTGGAGATTGCCGAGTCGCTTATAGGCCTCAGTCTCGCATCGAAAATGCTCGTTGCTCTCTCGCCATAGGGCGGCCTCGTACTTGGCACGGCCTTCGGGAGTATCGTCAAGGAATTGCCGAGGTGCTGGGGGGAGGAGGTCCTCGGTCTCGTTGGCCTCCTTTAGCTGGCCGAGGAACTCGGCCATCATTCCCCGCCTGACGAAGGTCTGGAATGCCACTTCATTTGCCTGATATGGCACGAGCTTGCTGCCGTAATCGGAACGAAGAGATGTGCCAAATCGGCGGTCGTAGAGCTTGAGCACACAGTGGATAGGTGCCAGTGGGCCGTGACGAGTCACGATGGTGACATCCAGTACCGGGGACATGGTCATTGAAAGCACTTTGCGGATAGTGGCGGTGACCCGCTCAGAGGGCGATAGATCGGGGGAGTGACTCTGGTACACTTGGAGGTCTATCTGCTTCCCTTCCTGATAGGGCCCAGGAGTGACCGTGCCAGTGGCGGCCCTTGGGTGGTAGATATTCCGGTTAGCAAGCATCTTCGGTCGCGTCGCCGCCGAGATTCTCCACTTGGCGTTGGCTTACATGGTAATTCGAGTCTGCAGCGGTAAATGTTTTTACGAGGGATAACAGTTGTGGGAAGGAAATTGGAAGGCGCCAAAGCTTTAAAGATGGCAATGGAGGGCTCAGGCCGCGTGACTCAGCCCGAGCCGGTGTTTCGGGCTTCGATTGGTTTCGGGCTGTCCGCGCTTGGCTGGTGGTTGGGTGTTGAGTGTGGCGCGCAAGGCGTGTCTTGGATGCGGCATCGAGAAAGATATCGACCATTTTTTTGACCTTCGCGGTAATGGGAAAGTCGTTACACGCTGCTTGGAATGCCGAAATAAACGGAAGCTTCAAGTAAAACCCCTCTTACCTTCCATGACCTCTCTTGCCCGCGCCTCGCCATCACCTCACACACGGCGTCCTTGCTGGCATGTTTGAGCCCATGGGGGATCCAGCTACAGGTGCTCGTTATTTTTGAAATGCCCAGGGGAATCCCCCCAAACAGCTGCAACCCGGGCAACTTGAACATGTCGGGCCGTCCCGGGGGCGCGACCACGCCCCGAGCGATAGAACCAAGAATAAGAAAACGCGTCTTGACGAAGGCGGCGGTCCATATCGACGGGCCACGGTTTTGCCATGACTTTTCTGTGCTCGTCTGAGACTGCCTGCCCAAACCCTGGATGGTTCACCTCTCATTGGTTGTTCTGCCAGTTTGACTGAATGGGGTGTTTCAGGTTCCTCGACTTACACTGACGGCCAATGGATGAGCCAAGACCCGCACCGCTTGCTGCCCACACCTTCGCCACGGCTTTGGGCATCTCAGGGTATGCACATTGCAATAAGACCCAGCCGAAGCTTCACGGCGCAACCCAGAATTTCCACGTCCAAATCTCGTTTCTTGCAGCTGTCACTCGCAAGTCGCAACAAACGGTGCTAGACTTCGGAGGCTCCTCGGTTCTATTGCTGTTGTCATCTGCATTCCCCTCTTAACCACCCTCCCAAGGTGCCATCGTCGCGGATCACGCCGAAGTCAAGCCGCCGAGAGCGAGTCGAGGATACACACCCACTGACGTACGATGATCCAGCCAGGTCGGCAGGCCATGGAAACCATTCACGAATCAACCCACAAAATGGCCGTCATGCCCGGGATCCTACCTGAGGCGGCGCTGTTCTCCGTCATCAGACCGAACCAGCTGAGGCCAGAAGTTGTGGTATCTTCTGCCATTGACAGGCTACCCGGGCGGTCTTTGTCGCTCAAGATGCCACTCAAGAAGAAAGCGAGCTTCCGAGTGCGAGGATGGGTCAAACGGTCGGACTCGAGCCGGTAAGCTCAAATGTGCCTGTCTCTAGATTTGGGAACAGCGGACTGACACAGCTCAAGGACGGCCACGGCATCAGACCTATCGGCATCCGAGTCCCTGAAAGCACACATCAAGCACCTGGGAGGTGGGCGTCTGGACGAAGTGGTAGTCAAGGGAACGACCAACAACACCACCCTCTTGGCACCAGTGCCAAAGCGAGCACATAGGAGCCGGGCGAGCTCCAGCGACAGTCGAGTAACACAGTGGCTTGACTTTTACACTGGGTCGCCTGAGCCCAACAAGCCTCAGGCCCGGCCGCTTCCGGAGTCTTCCACCCCTGATCATCCGCCACAAGCAAGTCGTCATCAACGCCCTCCATCCCACACCGATCTACGGCCAGCGCCCCTCCGGGTCCCCTCTTCCGAGGGACGGGGCGGCCCAAGCCCGCCTCCAAAACCCCTGACACGCAAGAACTCGGCGTGGAAGCCTCTCCCCAACCTCCCGGCGCAGCCGGAGGCGGGCACAGCCGCGACACAACATGTCGAGAGAACTAAGACACAAGCCCACAGCCAACAAACGCCGTCTGTGGAACCGGAACACGCTGGCCTGGGACTCCTGCCCATGATCCGCTTCGACACACCCCCGCCGACACCAGACAGCAGCGCCGGCGGTGCTGCCACGACACCCGGCTGCCGAGACAGAGGGAAGGGCAAAGGGGAGGAAGAGAGAACACTCACCGCGGGGCCGAATGCCAACAGCGCAGCCAGCAGCAGCAAAGCGAACCCGGCGCCTCAACCGCCACCCGAGAGAAACGGCTTGGAGGTAACACGACATAGCCGCCAGGAGCGCGTCTGGCTGCACGTCAACTACCGTGGCGAAGCACCATTTCTTCGGGCGTGGGGCCTGGAGATTACAAAGTTGGCTGATCGTCTTGAGGGGCTGGCTATTGTTAGGGAACTGATCCAAGCCGAAGGAGAGAGGAAGTCTATGGAAGACCCTATTTAGGGACCAACCGGGCGTCAATAGGAAACTAGCATGGGAGTATGGAGATATGGGTTGCGGACCTGTAACAAAGGCGGAAATAATATGCCATCGCGATGGCTAATATCTGTGTACATACATATACGTACACGTATGGTAGTAATTCGTGCTTTGTCTCTACTATGATGCCTCCATGCCCCTGACTACACCATACCGCCCGTAGCACACTGCCTGGGATGGGCCTTGAGCCAAAACTCGTCCTGCACAAAGATGAACCAGCAACGAGAGGTCCAGGGGTTGCCAGGGTTCATGACCTCGAACTCGTAGCGGCGGAAGAGCTGTTGGATTGTCTGGTGTTAGCACTGCAATGGAATCCGCACAGGAAAGGGGAACACACCTCAAAGAGGACCTTCTTGATCTCCATGAGGGCCACGATGCGGCCAAGGCATTGGTATCGGCTAGTGCCGCCAAAGACCATATCACCCACCGTGTTCATGTCCCTAAGCTTGTCCGGGTCCGCCTCGGCTTCAATCCACCTCTCGGGGCGGAATTGGTCGGCATCGTCGCCCCAAACATCCGAGTCTCTCATGATGCCGATGGCATTCCAGCCGAGTTCGGTTCCCGGAGGTAGGGCAAGACCATTCCATTCGTCGCCCCCTGGCGGCACCACCCTTGTCGCGATATCCATCGCGGGCGGCAACCACCGCAGGATTTCTTTGACGACGGCCGAAAGATACGGCAGTGCGCGTGCTGTCTCGTCCTTGATGACTTCACTCATTGAATAGGGGGCAACCGAGTCGATCTCCGCCTGCAGCTTACGCAGCACGCGGGAGTTTGTGGCGAGATGTAGCATGGCGGTTCGGATCGTGGTGGCCGATGTATCAGACCCGGCGATTCTAGGCTACTCATTAACGATGCTCTGGGAGAACAAACACAGTGCAACAAGTTCGGCACTCACACCTGCATGAGGATCTCTGCCTCGGCCTCCTTCTGGGTCAAGCCACGGGCAACAAAGGAACCAAGCATGTCCTTATGCACCTTTCTGTCTGGTCCGAACCGCTCAGCGGCCGTTCTCTTGGCGATTCTAGAAAGTCAAAGTCAGGCTCAAAGTGGCTGAAGAAGGACTGAAAAGAAAAAGGGACAGTGCATCCGTACCCCATCAGCTTGCCTAGGCCGGCCTTGTCCTCGGCCGTGGGAAGCAGGAGGTTCAGGAGAGGCCAGTTGAAAATCTGGAGCAGCCCGGGGAACAATGTCAAGACACTCATGGAAGGGAATTGGTTCCCAATAATCTCAATGTAGTTGTAGACGTCCGAGTCAGTGGAAATGAAGCCAAAGGGCTTCCCGAACGCGAGATGGGCAATCACGTCAGTTGTGAAATACTGGGCCTTGCGCCCAAAGTCGAATGCTTTGTTGTGAAGTATGTAACGCGATTCCAGGAGGTGGACGAGGGAGAGGATGTCGATATCCATCTTGGCTTCGACGCCCTCGACTTCTTTCCCCGAGTACTATCAAATCCCTGGGATTTAGTACTGATGAATATGGCACGAAACGATGAACCCTACGTACGCCATGAATCATCATCGCCCGAAGACGGCCGTGCTCCTGCTCATCGATAGACGAGACAATGTTGTCGTTTGTCATGTCTAGCCGGAATGCGACGAAGCGCTGTGACCTCTGATAGGGCGACCTCGCCGACATGACGTGCTTCCAGAGTTTCCAGTCGGACGTGACCACCGTATTCGGCCCAACTCGAACGATGCGGCCTGAGAGATGCTTAGTTCGATACTTGACAATGATGGTGCCGGCCATGCTATCAAGCAGCCAGTTCCTCACCGTATTGCTTATCGAGTTCTTGCAGCCATATATTCAATCGACTGCTCCGAACTAGGGGAACGAGCCAAAAGAACCTCGAGAGCCCGGCAAGAGGGGGCCCCGGGATGTGACGAAGACGCTGCCACTGGCGGAGTCGCCGAAACAAAAACGCGGCGACAAGGAGTGAGCCCAAACAGACTATCAACCCGAGTCTCTTATCCCCCAAAGGCATCATGCCAACTGCGTCGAACAGGGGTTCCAACATTGTAGGGGAGTCGCTGGGAGTGGTAATTGTGATGAAGAAGAAGGGGGAACACCGAAGTGGAAACACCGAAGGGGAACCAACATTTAGACCTAGGTATATATTTCGTACCGCCCAAACCAACACGGTGCTTTTTCCCGAGCCACAATCAGCATGTTCTTCAAGTTTTGCTTCAATTCCCCCACGCCAATATCGCTTGTGGCCCCCTCACCTTCATGCACGAGGCTCGGTGCCGGAGCGTCCCCGGCATGGCATGGCACTTCGATTGCAGGTCTGCATCGTTTTGAGCCGAAGGTGGCATGCATGCTCCAATGCTAGTGGTTCGCTGCGAGGAGTGCGGCAAATGGATTAGTCGATGGAGCAGCGTAGCATGGATCAACGCCAACTGCCTTACTGCTCAGCCAACGCACAGAACCCAAACGCGAGGAGCCAATCCAGTGTCCGCGACAAGCTCTGCCCATGTTTGAGCGGAGGGAGCGGAGGACGGGACGGAGGCCTCGGACCCGGCCCCGGTCGCACTTGGCCATTGCTGCTCCCCTCTTGATCAAAACCGTTGTGCCTTGTCAAGACCCCCTGCTCTTAGTCGACAGGGGGTAGATAATAAACATTGGCGGGCCAGCCTGAGATGGCAAAATAATATGCGAATCAGAGTTACCATCCAGGTTCTGCGGCGTTGATGATCGGATTCCCAGAGGGCTCCAATATATACGGCGTTCATATAAGCGATTGCCCCCGAACCAGCAGCCGACCCCGGAGCAGGAGTTAAACCTAGGCCGGGGTGGGCCCACCGCACCGGGCCCGGCCGACAATAGCCTGATCATGGCCTAGATTTTTGAGTTTTTTTCACTGCCTCGGTACTGGGCTCCGAGCTTCTCAACGCTTCGCCGGGTGCGGTCAGAACTGTTTATATTGGAAAGGGTGTTCCCAGTTCAGTGACCCCCCGAGGGTAATACCAATATCAGGGAAAATGAACGGGAAAGCCTATCGGGAAGCCTTGCAGCGATGTGCCGGACCAGATGACCAGCCCCTGACCCCCACGCATGCCCGCCCCTCTTCGTACCACTTCCAGGGGCTCGACAACAATGCCGACGACGACACCACGAGACACACAATAGACTCCGCGCGAGACGATGGCCGGGTATTACAGAGGCCGTCACACCTGCGAACCGGAGGCTATACGTCTCACATGCGCTCGAGCTCTAGGATTTCTTGGGATGGCAGGGCCCGCGTGCCAAGCAGCCGCACCCCCTCACCATCCTCCTCACCCCCGCCCTCGCCCTCACCAGGCTCACCTTCACGACATCAGTCCCCGGTCCGGCGCAGCAACCGGCCACGGCCAAGTTCGACCATAAGCCTTCCGGAGCACTCCTTCGGCAGGCCAACGGGGCTGCCCGACCGATGGAGCTACGACCGGGAGCGGATGCCGTCGCCACCCCCGGCGCCACACGGCTTGAGACCAGGCAGCCCCCTGGGCGAGCACGAGGCACTCGAGGTGGCCTTCTCCAGGCCGGCTAGCACATTCATGAGCTCCCCAGCATCCAGCAGGCCGCAGTCCATTCTGCTTAGCGCCTCCACCGACCTGGGTTGCTCCCAGACGCCCAGCACGCCCACGCTGAGAGTGACCATAGCACCACCAGCCTGTGAAGGGGAAAGCAGCCAACAACAACGACCACAAAGCAAGGAACACGCTTACCATCTCCTCTCCAGCGAGGAAATGGAGATGCTCTCCCGCCCGCCCCCGACCCAGCCACCGATGACACCATCACCATCACCAGGGGCGGCGGCAGTATCAACACCAAAACTCACCCACGAGATCTCACGCCTCGGTCCTCCCAAACAAAACACCCCACCGCCAGACGACAGCGACGAGAAGAAGGAGGACAAACCCGGCTGTCTAGGCCTGTGTGAGATTGCGACCGCCCGGCAGTTCGGGGGTAAGTTTGGGGCGTGGTTCATGGGTATGGTAATCCCCGTCACTTTTGGGCTGGTGACGGGCTGCGTTGCTGCCGCGACGGGCTGTCGGTGACCTCATCCGCTCTGGGGATTAGTAGATGTGACGAGATAGGGATGGGGATGAAGTATTGAGGGGGGAGAGGGCGTGGGGACGGACGTTGGTTAGACTCGCTGATATTGATAATGTCTTTTGGGGTGCCACGGCTACTTTGTGGGGAGGAGTACTACTGCGTTTTGGGACACGAGTATGGATGTGATCAGGCCAGCGCAAACAAAAGTCATGCTTTGAGAGAGCATCAACGAAGAGGGGGGAGCATCAACGAAGGGTGGGGGGGCGGCATCAACGAAGGGGGGAAGCACCAGGTTACCCAAAAGTTGAAGGCACTAGAACTTGATAGAATTTGAATCAGACAGTAATACGCCGTCTCACTGCGCCCCGTTAAATCCAAGTAGACCAGACCACGCTCCCCCAAAGCCCCAGCCGACACCCCCAAGGCCACCGTCCAACTCCTACAAACGCCCCTGTCCCTATCCTCCCTGTCCCTCTTTACAAGCAAAGTAGGGTATTACCTTAGTAGAGCCCAACGCATGACGAAACCCAAACTAAACAATGCTCCAGACACAAAACGCAAATGTAAACATCAAAACACAACAACAGGCCCTGATTGTGGCCCCTCCCCACTCGCTAAAGGCGCCGGAGACGGTGGCGCATCGCCCTCATCCTTGGCGCTGGTGCTCTCCCACAGCTCAAAGCTCTCACCCGCACCCTCAATGGGTCCCAGGCCCGCAGCATCCACCGCGCGGTCGTCGTCCCCCATGATATCATCAACATCGACGTCCTCCACATCATCGAGGCTGACCTGCGGCCCGGGTGGATGCAGCCCAGACAAGGTAGTATTCTCAGCGAACCACTGCTGCTCTTCGTCACCGTCCACGGGGAGAGGAGGCAGCGGCTCCTCTGCAGCGGCGGGCTGTGCCACCACTGGCTGCTCAACCACCACGGCCTCGGGATCCTCCTCGTCCCCTGGCACGATAAACACGCTCGTGCTATCACAGCCCTCGGCGTAGAAATCCGTCACGTTCATCTCGGCCAGCGGACCGCGCCCCTTTAGCAAGAGCACGTCCTCATCGATATCGACAGCATCCAAGGCCGCTCCGGAGGCGCCCCGCGCAGACGACGTTTGGCTGACGTCCTCGGGTGGCGGGATGTTCTCCTTGTCCCGGCCCTCGGCGCGGTCGCGCTTGGCGCGGCTCTCAGACTCCTCGTCGCTGCTGATGTCGAGCGTGCAGGTGCCGTGCTGGAGGAGGTTGGTCATTTCCTGCTCCGCCGTGTCCTCGTGGATGTCGAAGCACCACGAGGACCCTAGGTCTGGGGTGGGGATGAAGAAGTCTAGGGGGGCGTTGCTGCCGCTGCTGCTGCTGGCTTTGCTTCTGCTTTTGCTGGAGCGGTGGCTGCCCGAGTAGCTAGGGATTGTGCCCTTGAGGGCGGCATCGAGGGAGAAGGGGACTCCGGCGCCCAGGTTGAATGCTGGGGGATCTGGCCGCTGGGCCCGGCGCCGGGAGAGGATCCCCATGCGTTTGGACGCGCGGGTCGGTGAGCGATCGGCGGGAGCTGTTAGTGGCGATGGTGCTGTTTTGGCCTTCAGCCGGGCTGCTGGAGACTTGGGCTGAAGAATGTTTCGTGGCCGAGAGGATGACACGGCGCTGGGCGGGCTGCTGAGGACATCATGGATAGCCGGCGAGGAAGCGGCCTTGGTGAGGGTGAAGGCGGGAGCCTTGGTGAAGCTCTTGCTCAGGTCACCCCAGAGATCAGCACCCTTTGGCCGCTTTGAGAAGAGCATGGGGGCGATGTTCTCCGAGTTGCCCATGTCCTCCACCTCGGAAGCCTTCCGCTTGCCGGGTGAGGTTGAGATTGCTTGGGCATGTCAGCGAGTGTTACTGCTGAAGCACGATGGGGATTGCGAAGGCGTCGGAGGTGGAGGGAATCACGATGGGAATGATGGGAGGTAGGTCATAGGGCACAGGCTTCACAACGAGTCTGGGTCGAAGAAGATCAATGACATACCATTCTGTCTATTCTTGACGCTCGCCAAGCTCTTCAACCGTGCCCCGTCGACAGGGGCAAACGGTTGACGGCTGACAGTTGCCATGGTGAAGAGAATGGACGAGTGGTGTCGCTGTGATACGGTGGTGTTGACGCCCAAGCTCCGCGCGCAACCCAATTTCTGTCGGACTCGGCACTCAGACACCGGTTTGTTCTCCGCGAGGGACAACCGGTTACGCGGCAGTGTTTGTTGATTGCTCTCCGTGCGCCAAAGGAATCAGTCTCCGCTCTCAGGGGACTGTCCGCGAAACGAGCGTGGGGAGAGACGAGAGAGAGGGCAAGTGGCGGGGTTTCGCTGGCTAGGTAGGGGCGAGGGAGAGCGCTATTTCTTATTGCACAAGTGGTCTGCCGGAACGGCCGGCCGACTAAGGCGGTCTCTTGTCTGTCGCGACTGATCTGGGGCCCGACAGGACTGGTGGGAGTCTAATGCGCGCTGCTGCGAAGTGGGCAAGACAGGATGGAGAGTGCCAGTGAGGGAGAGAGGCCGAGAGCCAAGCCTCGCGCAGGAGATGTCAAGCAGATACCACAGACAAGAATGTTTCTGAACTCGGTTCGACGACGCGCCTTTCAGGCCTGGTTTGAGAGGCCGACCTGCTTGACGGCAACGACTGGCAGGCAGAGGACGGTAGAGGACGGCAGATGACGGAGAGAGGCGCGAATCGAGGAGAGCGGTGAGGTTCAGCGAGAAGGTGGGACAGGCCCAGGGCAAGGGGCAGGCAGGGACGGCCCGGGGTTAAAGGGGAAACCTGAAATGCGGCAAGTGTTGCAACTGCCAATCTGCCCTGCGCTCTCCGGCAACAGGATCGAGCGGATGGCAAATGAATGGCACTCGAGGGCTCGGGTCTCAGACGGGCGTGAGGGAGGTGGTCATGCTGGTTGGCGCACTATGCAGGGTCGAGATTGGGCTGCTTAACGTGCCTTTTCGTGGTAAAACCTAACGCGTGCAGCCCTGTCCCAATCACAGCACGGCATCGCCGCTCGAGCGGGGGGGTCCAGGCAAGGGCGGAGTCCTGCGCTCGAGAGCTTGCAGGGCCCGCTTTCCGAGCCGGCGACAAGCACGGCGATTGGCAGCTGCCGGTACGATCTGTCTGTCGCCGCCAATCAGCGGCTGAGCGCATGCCCCTTCGGACGCGGTGTGCCAGGTTTTGCAAGGAACGGGGCGAATCATCGCGTCCGTGGCGTCTCCACCACGCGGCATGGGACCTGGTCGCGTAAAGTGGTTCCACTTTTGGCCAGTTGGGGGGCGCAGATCAACCGAGACAGCAGCGAGGCAGCCCCGATTCGGCCGCCTGTGTAAGTCAAGGGAGAGGCCATTGCTCGGGCATTGGTATCCCTTGCCTCGATCTCGTGCTTTCGGTCAGGGACAGAGCTCGCGTTGAAGATATAAAGCTCGGCAAGAGGGTGGCAAGTTGGCATTCCAAGCTGCGGTGTTCCATACTTCCAAGTCCTTCAAGTTCCAACCCGTAGCTTTACTCCCCCGCTCGCTGACAGCGGCGCAGCAGTGCGCCTACGCCTCCGAGCCAAGCTTGACAGAAGCTCCCCCCCAGAAACACAGACTTTCGGCGCTGTCTGTTTCTATGAGAAGAACAGACTTCCCAACATACGTTACACAGTAGGCATTCTCGGCGACGTTCTTCCTTGGCCCTCCCGCTGTGGCATGACGTGCGGAACTAGAAGCCAAAAACTCGCCCTCAATTGCCAAGGGAGGATGATCGGAGAGATCTGGAGGCATTTCTTTTTATAACGGCGGCCGGGGGGGGGGAGTTGTGAGCCCCTCTTTCCAAACCCCACGGCCCACAACCCGAACGGCGGCAGGTGATCGATTCCTTGGGAGCTGAGAATCCCTGGACTGGTGGCAGCAGACCACTGCACTTGCGACGGATCCGTCCGCTACTGCAGACCAAAGGCGCTTCGCATCTTGCCTCCGAACTACGATCCATTAGGACGTTACTCTTGGCCTGCCGGTGCCTCTATTCGTCCCTAACGTTCCTTTGAATGACAGCTGGCACTTTTCTCCACAATTTCTCTGGAACCACACTGGCGCTCGGTGGATGGGAGGAGCTCCGTCGCTTGTGCCCCGCGAGCGCTCGAGCAAGTGACCTGATCCGATCGACCCGCAGCAGCTGCACTCATCCATTGCTTCTCGAACAACCAATTGGCCCAGCCATCTCTTTTTATCCCCCCTTGCTCCTCCGTTTCAAGTGAACCGAACTAATTCGCCGAACCATCCATGGCGTCGAAGAACGATCTAGCTCCGGCAGCCCCGCACTCGTCATCGCCCGATCGGGCCCAGACAGATGATCGCGGCAGCAGCGACCGCCAAGGGCACGGCGAGCCCGCCGTGGCCCGGGGCGCTCTCGTGGTTCTCGAAGGCTTGGACCGGAGTGGCAAGACGACCCAGGTCCAGCTCTTGGAGCAGCGGTTTGTCGAGCTGGGCCGCAGGGTGAAGGTGATGCGCTTCCCGGGTATGTACATGTGCCAGATATGAGGCAGGTGTGAAACGAAAGCGGCCCGAGACTGACTGATAGACACCCGACGAAAAAGACCGCACAACGCCAATTGGCCAGATGATCGACTCGTATCTCAAGAGCCAGGTCGACATGGACGATCACGTCATCCACCTGCTCTTCAGCGCGAACCGGTGGGAGGCAGCGTACGGTCTTGGCCCCCGGCCCCCCCCCTGAAAGTGTTGTAATGTTAAGACCAAGTAAAGCAAAACCATCGCCTCGCTCCTGGCCGCGGGCGTCACGGTCCTCTGTGATCGTTACTACCACAGCGGCATCGTCTACTCGGCCGCGAAGCAGAACCCAACCCTCACCCTGTCCTGGGCCCGCGCCCCAGAGGTCGGGCTTCCCCGGCCCGATCTGGTGCTCTTCCTGGATTTGGACGAGGACCAGGCAAGAACCCGGGGTGGGTGGGGTGGCGAAGCGTACGAAAAGGCCGAGATGCAGCGGCGGGTGCGGGAGCTCTTTTGGGGGTTGAGCCTGGGCAAGATTGGAACGGCGTCTGTCGTTGCCGAGGATGGGTCTTCAGGTCCGAGTGAGGAGGTGGCCGTTGGCCCGCCCACCACACAACCTTTGACGGGGACCGAGCATCGGTTTAGACAGGAGGAAGAGGATCTCCATGTCATTGACGCCAGTGCATCTGTCGAGGAGGTCGCCGAGGAGCTATGGAAGGTCGTCAAGACGAGAGTGGAGGCTGTGGAGAATGGCGAGGTCGGCAGGACGGTGAGGCGGGTTTCATGACGAAAGGAGGGATCACGAAGGTACATTCAGTTCAAACCTACCCAGAAGCACATCACAGGGAGACCGGCACCTCACGGGCGTGTACGGTGAGATTGCAAGCATGACTGGAACCCCGGGGAAAAGCAGGCGTCGAAAGCGCCGAAAAGTCTTGCGGCGGTTGAATTCGCCCGCAATGGTTGGTTGAGCTAGGTATCTTAAATGTACATACCAAATGTACTGATATTTCCCGTGAATTGAAAAAACGCCAGTGCCGTGTTGAATGACCAGAAACCCGCCCGTCCGTAGAACCAGTGAGCCAGTCCGATGTTGAGATTCCGATGTTGAGATCCTCACCAATTTCATGGCAACATGTCACGGTACATGCCCCTCTGTGTTGACCTCCATGCCCTCTTCTCTAAGCCCAAAACGCCAGCTCAATGCAAAATTGCAGCAACAAACTTCGACAACAACGCCTTCCAGGCGCAGTTGCCGAAATGTATGACAGCCCGTTGTTGAAAATACACCGCCACCTGTCCTGTGTACCGCATTTCCACACTCCAATCTCAGATTCGTTTGATGTCTGTCGCCCCGTCTTCTCAGCGGTTGACGCCAATCAGGCTCAGGAACTCGTTCCTAGTCTTCTCCTTGCTCTCAAAGCAGCCCAGCACGCAGCTGGTGATGGTGGTGCTGCCCGTCTTCTGGACGCCGCGCATCACCATGCACAGGTGACTCGACTCCATGACGACGGCGACGCCCTGCGGCTTGAGGATTTCCATGATGGCGTTGGCGACATCCTTGGTTAGGCGCTCCTGTATTTGCAGCCGGCGCGCAAACATCTCGGCGATGCGCGGCAGCTTCGAGATGCCAATGACGGCGTTGGCGGGGATGTAGCCGATGTGCATCTTGCCAGTGAACGGTACAAGATGGTGCTCGCACATGCTGAAGATCTCAATGTCCTTGACAATGACCATTTCGTTGTGTCCCTCCTGGAAGATGGCGCCGTTGACGATGTCCCGCACGTTCTCCTGGTAGCCCTTGGTGAAGTGAAGCATGGCCTTGGCGTAGCGCGCGGGTGTGGCCAGCAAGCCTTCGCGGTCAGCATCCTCGCCGACGCACTCGAGTAGTGTCCTGACGGCGCCCTTCATCCGTGCCAACCGGACCTCTTTCTGCGCATCGTCCTCCTCTAACCGCTCCCGCGTCCCGACGCTGGGCCGGCTTAGGCCGTCAAAGTCGATAAAGGGGCTGGGCGACCGCGCCGGCGAATCGCCCGCCTCGTCCGGTGTCGGCGCCTCCTTCACCGTGGCGGGTGTAGAGATCGTCCTTCTCTTCTTCTTCTTGGGCGACGGCTCGGGCTTGTCACGAAAGTCCCGAGCGGGCTTGCTGACACTCGACCGGCGCTCTCCGATTGTGTGGGCGCCATTGGCACCGGCGGCGTTGGCGCCCTTGGAGTCTCCGTCGCGCGACCGCTTCTTGCCACTGTCCTTGCTTTTGCTTCTCTTCGTGTTCTTTTCGCCGTCAATGGCGGGCGAGGGGCTCTCGGAGCCAGACGAGGAATCGAATCGAGCCATTGCGGCGCGAGAGGGGATGGGTTTCTGATCGGTGGAGTGGGAAGAAGAAGAGAAGGCGGTACCAAACATAAGAATGCGGCCCGACAAGAGGGTGGGACCAAGGGGCAGATAAGCTGCGCAGCTTTCAGGACGGAGTCAGGAGGATGGAGTCAGTGACTCCGGTCCCGCTGTTTGCGAAATTTTCGGAGGGTCGGACTCAGGGATCGCGAAGGCGGGGCACAATTGCTTATCTTTATCGTTCTGACATCAAACATCAAACAGGGCGAGGGAGCCTGCATGGGGGAGCGGTTACCCACAGTTTTGCTTTGCTGTCAATCGGGGTCAATCGGAATCAATCGGGATCATGATAGGCAGTAGAAGGCTGAATTATGTGACTTGTTTGTGCTTTGGTCTGCTGAAGCATATAACGCGATGCCAGAACCCGAGGGGATGGATTGGGATAAATGAAAGACAACCTGGAACGGGAGGAGGGGTCCAAACAACCGGAAGCCGTTGGGACCCGCTGTCGCAGTGTGGCATCTCGGCTTTCAGCGGGGTACGGAATGCTCAACAGTGTCCGTTCAGGTTGCAAGCCCCTGTCGCTTTTGTGGTGGAGTGGGGCCCCACGACGGGAGCTGGCTCTCATGAGCTCACAGGGGTCCAGGTCTGGATGGAACCTGGAATTCAAGGAATTGAAGTCGCGTCGGGAAACAGCCCGGGCAGGCAACTTGACTCCGCGACGCGGCTTTCCCGGTCGTTGCAACTTGACTTTGAACTACCGGCCCCCTTTGTTGTTAACACAACAGGATTGCAGCTTCACTTCTCATAGCTGTTTTTTGTTTTGCAATCTAGTAATCCACAAACTGGAACCCCAAACTCCCAAATTGCTGCTCTCCGTGTTCGAGCTCGGGCCACTCGCAGCCGCCCTGCGCCTGTCTGTCCACCGCTCCAATTTTCTGCCACTGACAGTGCAACTGCCATTTCCAACCACCAGGCATGGCATCGCCATCCACGCATTCTCCACCATATTCCTCGCACACGCAGCTGCCAGGCGCCAACACCATGTCCACAAACAAGAAACGTACCGCCGAAGGCGCCGCGGCGCCCGCTCTAAAACGACGCAAAGCATCGGCAATCTCGACGTCGTCGGGGCCCGCCTCCGCACATCCACTGCGCCAGACTTCCTTCCCGCCAGACGACGCGGGCACACTCTACGGCGTGCGATCCCCGTCCGTCGATGTCGATGCCATGAGTCTCGTGAGCGGCAGCCAGGTCAGCGCCGCCGCGCCGATTAAGAAGAAGCGCGGCCGCAAATCCAAGGCCGAGAAAGCACGCGAACAGACACCCTCGGTAGTCGGCGGGCGGGCCGCCACAGCCATCAGCGGCGCGAGTGACGGCGGTGGAGGACGGGGCACGAAAAGCGCAGCCGGCGGTGCGGGCGGTGGCGGCGACGAGGGCGAAGGCGATGACGAAGGCCCGACCGAGGTCGCTGCGACGGCTGACGTCCGGACCAAGGAGCAGAAGGAGGAGGAACATCGCATGAGGGGGATGCTCATCAGTGCCCTCTCGGAAGACCAGTTTTACCGCTTCGAAAACTGGCGCGCGGCCAATCTGAGCAAGGCGTCCGTCAGAAGGGTGAGCAATTCCATTCCTGCTGCTTTTGTTCTACGCGTGCCCTTGGCGCCAGTCCCGCTAACCTTCCCGCTTTGATGTAGCTCGTCAACGCGACCATTTCTCAATCCGTCGCCGAAAACGTCGTCATCGGCATGCGCGCAGTCGCCAAAGTCTTCATCGGCGACATAATCGAGAGCGCGCGACGGGTACAGGGCGAGTGGATCGAGACGACGGGCGAGAAGCAGACCGACCTCCCGACACCGCCGGCCCCTCCCAAGGCAGCAGCAGCCCCCATTGTGGATGGCGAAGGAGATACGCAGGGAAAGGACGCAGAAGCCGATGACCGCCGGGGACCGCTGCGGCCAGAGCACCTGCGTGAAGCGGTGCGGCGGTGCAGGAAGGGCTTTGAAGGCGGCGGGGTCGGGATGCAATGGGTCTACCACCAACAGCAGCAGGGAGGGGTGGAGAGATTCCCTACGCGGACAGGAGGACGCAGGATATTTCGTTGACCGTCTCTTCGCAAACACTACATCGGCTTGGGTTATAGGGGCATATGGTTCGGGAATGGGCATGGAAATTGGCGCAAGAGTATTATTTGATACCCATGACACTGAGGGTAATACACATCACCTATTTTATTTGGGAGGGAAATGAACGGTTAGAGGGGTAGGCAGCGGTAGATTAACACATGGGGCTTGTCCAAGCAGTCCGACTTGGTAAGGTCCTGGCAGGCAGCCGTCGGCAAATTGACATGTTATTTCACGGCCATGGAACGCCGAGTACAGAATACATGACCCGTGGTATCCATCATGTGATGGGGGCAAGATAAATGTTTGACCCCTCTCCCCGATGTAATCCCGTGGAGATCTACCTCGTAACCTCAAAGTTCGTCTCCCTCGATGGTAGTAACATGAACGGTAGCGCCCAGGTAGAAGGGGTTGACCACGGTGCAGGCCACGCCCTGCTTCACCATCCACATGCCATTGGGCCCAATGGGGAACTCCTTCTCGGGAAGCTTGACACGTATGATGCCCCGGGCAACCGAGCACAGGCGCGTCCTGGACTCTTCGGCGGACCAGCGCAAACTGCCGCCGGGCTGGATCTCGACCACCTGGAATGCTGTGCCGTCTGTGACGGGGACGGCGCGGCCCTGGGCGAGGTAGGATGAGGAGAAGGCAATGTCTGGAGTTGGGGGGTTAGAGACTTTCTCCTTGCAGGTGGAGGGAGCGTGAAAGGTGCTCGGGGGTTAACAAGCACAGACACGAAAAAGGGCGAGGACTTACTCTCAGTGTCCTCCCCGGTGCCCACACGTATCCTGCCGGGCGCAATCTCCCAGTCGGCCATCATCAACGTCAGTGGCGGTCTTGCCCCTGCCTTGGTGCGGACGCCCGCCTCAGGAACCACCGCCTGGCCTGTCTCCTTACTCCTAGCAGGACTGGCGACTGGGTCCTTGTTCTCCTTTTTCCGAAGCTTGGAGGACTTGGACGGGGAAACCGCACCGCCAGAGGGTTTGGAAGTAGCAGCGCTCTGCTTGCTCTCCGGCCGCGGTTGCAGTTGCTCTCGCCGATACTCGAGAAGGCGGCTCGACCGCCGTCGGGCCCCGTTACTGCTCTCGGTCGTGGTACTTTGTTTCTCGGCCTCCTGATCCTCTTCGACCACGCTCTCGCTCGGTTTGTACACGGCCACCTCCCTCCACGCCGCCTTTGACCCAAGCTTGGCGGCGAGCCTTCTGATGGAACTCTGCCGCTTTGTTTTTGCCGTCGGTGTTGTTTTGCCCGCCTTGCTGATGGACACTATCCTTGGTCTGCCGGCCATCCGAGCGGGGAGGGCGGTTTTGTACCCCGGACTGTTGCGGACCGTTGCCGGTGAGAAGGCAATACTCGTGCCGCTGTCGCAGCTGCTGCTGCTGTCGCTGTCGTCGCCGTCATTCTCGACTAGATCAGGGGTGTCATGGGGCACGACCTTCTCCTCGATCATGCTCTCTGCCACGGAACGTGTCACGGTCTCGCTCAGATCCGAAGACGACAAGGAAAACCGAGATATGCCTTGTGTCTGCCCTCCGCTGCGCTCAGGTCTGTAAAAGCTGTTACAGCACGCCGCTGCCCCGAAATACCTCTTGAGTTCGGACGAGGTTGCCGCCGGCAGCGTGATGCATTCTGGAAAGGAAAGAAGTGCGGCGGGTACGCCGCCCTCTTTCATCTCGGAGTTGTCAGGATCCACACAGCCATCACACGGTGACGGGCTCTCGGTCCCGCAGAGATAGACCAGCACTGCAAACAGTGTCTTGACAGTGAGATGGCCGCCTCCAAGCCGAAGCTTCCATCGGTATGGGAGATGGCGTTGCCGTGGAAGAAGAAGAAGCTCGAGCAAAGGATTGCTGTTGGGCAGAGGCGTGTTCTGCGGCAGGTATCTCATCAGATACTGCCAGGGACTATATTTGACGAGCCGCCTCTCTTTAGGGCCGGGCAGAATTGGGGCCTCTGAAATGATGGCAGGAGCATAATCTGTTCGTAAATCTTGGTTGTCTGCTGGCTTGCTCTCATTGAGAGGCGCAACTTTGACGGGTAATAGGCTTGATGAGCAGGAGTTGATGTTGGACGTTGCAAGCAGGCCGGCGGGTTGCTTGGGGTTCCTTTTGTCGCCCTCGCTCCTCTCAAGGTTCCTCCTGCGCCCAGGTCGCCGAGGGATTGCCCGTGGCGGAGCTGTAGCGGCATCGATGCCGTTCCGCGAGATCACTATAGGGGGCATCCGGCCTGAAATTGGGTCGGCTGTCTTCCGTCTTCCAACAACGGTCAAGGTTCCGTCGAGGTTATCATTGAGAAGACAGGCCCGGTGGCTCGCCTTTATTCAATCGTGTTAGCCCAGGGCAAAAAGACATCACATTCGAGGTTCTTGGGCGAGGCTGACTTACACTGAAATGACCGCCGAGAGCCCACGCCTCTGCAAATATGGTCTGGCAATCTCGTACGGGGCATATCCATGGGCCCGGATCGCCCACATGGGGTTGATATCCTTCTGGAAATAGCGCACCTGCTCCGGGGATTCTTCGTGGAATGCCATCTGCGAAACTGGTGAGTCACTGTCGGTTGGGAAAACGAGGCGGCTGGGTCAACCTACCCCAGTGTCCAGTCCAGTCTGAATACGGCCTTTTACCACACATGATGATCGGATTCCCCTCGCTGGGGTTGTTGGTCTTTCTACTGTTGTCGCCCTGAGCACTTCCATCCCCCCTGTGAGTCCCTTCCAAGGTGTGGAGTGCGCCGAGCCTCGCCGCCCTTTCGTCTTCGACAGCCTCGACATCGGCGTTGGCCAACCATTGTGGCCCGGTATGCGAATGGAGTCTCGAAGAATATCCAGGTTGACCCGTGCTCGTCTGGGTTGCGTGGGGGCTGCTCTCGGGCCTCGGGAGGCCAACTTCCATGTTGCTTGACGCTGCCTCTCCCCGGTCGGACTCGGGAATCGTAGGCTCTACAGTGGGCGGTGATGTAAGTCGCCAGAGCGAGTACTCCTTCATTTTGCGCGCCTCCTGTTTTTCTAGCGGTGCGGACGTGCCACTAGCCTGGTGACTCGGTCGGGGGGGATAAAAGGGGCCGAGCAAGGAGTGGCCGCCAGCACCCCCTGGTTTCTCCCATTCCGAACCGAAGTAAGAGTCAATTGGCGGTAGGATGGTGTCATTCGGCCCAGCTGTAGGACATGACTGGATAGGAGCGCCGCTTCTCCTCAACAACCCCCCTCTGCGTCGTTCACTCCTGTCGATGTCGAGAATGGACTGGGCGCACGGCGCCGAATACCGAAACGAGGCGGCGGCGCTGTCCATCTCAGCGAACTGATGCCGCTTGGGTTTAGACGAGCCGTCAAATGGCGGTTCCAGGCTGTGCTTCCTGCTCGAAGTGCTCGAAGGGCTCTGCCACGAGGTCCCCGAGCTTGCCGATCGCAGGGACAGGTCGGAGAGCGATGGAGGCAAGAGATCCTGACCCCTGCCAGCAATTTTCGGGATCATGGGGTCTGGTGTTGGTGCTATAGTATGCTCTGTCAACCAAAGACGCTCGGGGCGGTTGATAGAAGAAGCCGGAGATCCCTACGGCCTTGATTATTGTCCGGACCACGACTGCGGCTCCGTGGGCTGGGCGCGACTCTCATACTAAATATGGAATGCGTATTTGCATCCAATACCATGCCATTTCTGCGCGGCGAACCGGGGAGTCCCCTCTGGGCTGTGGTAGGTGTCGAGCACTTCACGACCGGGGGGCTGCACGAGCCGTGGCTGTCCCCGCCGTCAAGACGCCCGCTCCGCTCGTCGGCCCATTGGATGAAGGCCGCTCGCATGGCGCTATCCATTGTCTTTCTTGGCTTTGGTGGAAGCAACTGAGACAAACAGGCTGCGAGATCTGAGTCAGTACCTTGATCGAGTGCAAAACTGAGGCCGGGTTCGGTTGCACAAGGAGCCCAAGTTTGTCGCGAGCCGCTGTCGATGGGGAAGCATGGTGAAAGGGACAAGAAACAGATGGAGCTGTGTTGCTTTCCGGTGCTTTGTTCATGCATTCCAAAGCTATGCCGTCACCTGCTTCGGGGCAAGGGAGAGCAAACAGCCCGTGGAATGGCGCACGGGTAGCACACAGCCCGGCGGATTTCAATGTACATTCGCATCCTGCACAGACAGTTAGCGTCAATAGTCTTTGGAATGAGGCAAGTCTTATACTCACTCCTCTTGAGGCGGTTGGTTGCCACGTGGGAACTCCGAAAGTGCAAGGGTTTCAACAGAATCTATTTGTGACAGGATATTGTACAGCGTTTAGTGACATTGAGGATTCTCCCACGGGCAAGGTACTGGCCAAATCGGCCATCTTCGGGCGGAGCACACATAGCGCCCGGCCGGATACAATTAAACCTTTGCCTCCCCTTTGTCCGCCGACGCCTTCACGGACCCAGCCGCAGCCGCAGCCGCCGCGTTGCCAAGGGAAGCCTGGACAGCCGCAGCCGCCTCGGCCCTCTGAACCAACCTTGACGCTCTCTTCTCGCGCACGTGTCTCCTATACTCGTCGCGGCGGTCGGCCCTGGCCATCTTGCCCTTCTTGATGCCCTGGAAGTGGACCATGCGTTTCCTCCTGCGTAGGCGGAACTTTGCCTTCCTCGACTCGACCTTCTCGGTGCCGGGAATGACGCCGGCGTCGCCCACGATGCGGCCGATCTCCCAGTTGCTCTCGCGATAGCTGTAGTCGCTCTGCAGGCGGAACACGCGGGTGCCCTTCCGTGCCTCGAGCTCCTTCTGCTTTTCGAGGTTCCGTGCCTCCCTCCTGATCTGGCTTAGCTGCCGGCTCCTGAGCTTCTCTCTTACTAAGCTGGAAACGATCGAGTTGCCGTCTGTCAGAGGAACCGGTTGTTCTGTCTCGGGCGCAACCTGCTCCGATGCTGCGGCCTCGGCGGCCTCGGCGGCCTCGATCTCGGCCGGCTCAACCTGCTCATGCCGCGTCACTGAGAGCGGGATGCCGCTAGGTGACATAGTCTCTTCGATAGGCTGCTCGACCTTGCGGGGCACGGCCACGAGGTTGAGTTTGCGCCGCCGGGGCGCCGAGATTGGGTAGGGCAGCGTATCGTCCCGGTTGAAGACGACGCCGATGTACTGACGTTTCGGATGGCGTAGCGGGTCTCGGTAGTACTTGACGTAGCCGCTGACGCCGGCGTGGATCGTGTGAGAGCGGCCCATGATGGCATTCTCGCCAGCGTGCCATATCGTGCCGCGTTGTTTGTAGAGAATGTTGCCGGTGACGACATATTGGTCTACCCAGGAAGAAGCGGATTAGCAAGCCGTATCTTGGACGGACCGGTAATCAAGCCTGTGGCGCGGCCGACTCCGAGGGCCGATAGCGCCGCGCGGAGCAGCCGATGGCCAATTGATTGTACAAGACATACCGCCAGTCTTCTTCGCGCCCATCTTCTTGGCGATCGTTCCCTTTGATTTGAGCCTGTAGGCACCCTGCGATTTGACCGAGGCATAGCGCCGACCTTCCACGGCGGCATTGGCAGCGGTCGGCGAGGCAATTCGGAGGTGGGCGAACCGCTCTTCGAGAGTCGTCGTCGTCGTCGTCGTCGGCCGCAGAACGGCGCCGAAGGGTCGGCTGCTGCTGGCAGCAGCCCTCTGGAGGGGCCGCTGCAGCCGCGCGAGATGCATTGGATCCGACGGGCGAGAACACCTCGCGGGAATTGGAGACGGGGAGAGGACAGGTAGTTGGAGAGCGAGATCCCGGGACCAGAACGGAGACCGAAAACGCGCTGCGACTGCTCTGCTGCTGCTTTGGGAGTTGGCTCGGGTGAAGTTTTCGGATGAGTCAGCAGTCCGATAAGATAAGAGCCCGCAACAACGCTCGATTCGGCCAGCAACACGCCCTGTTCGAGGATCTTGCCAGAAGTCAAGAGCGCAGTGCTCTGGCCCCATTGATTCAGCAAAACACCGAGCAGCATACCATCGCAAACCCGACAGCCCGATCGATCCCTCGACGCTTCCGACCGGCACCGTCAATACAACCACGCCACACGATGCGCCTTTTTGCTCTTATTCTCGTCACCCTGGCGAGCGCCGTCTCGGCGCAGTTCGGCTTCTTCGACCAGATGTTTAATGGTGGGGGACAGCAACAACAACAACAGGCCCAGAACGTACCGAGCGACTCGGCAGGATACCGCGCACAGTACGCGCGCTTGCACTGCGACAACTACCTGTGCCCAGACACATTAGGTGGGCGCTCCCTCCATCGTCCTAGTCGCGGGACTGAGGAACCCATGGCTGACATTGGCCGACAGCATGCGTACACTTCCCGCACCACTGCCCCTGTGCGTGGCCATCACACGAGGACAAGTTTGAACTTGCCGAGGGGCAGCGGATCTGCATCTCGAGGGGCGGGTTCAAGGCCGGCGAGGCAGCGAGGAAGGTCGAGCTGGCCCGCAAGGGGCTGCTATAACACTACAAACCCGCACCTCTCTCGAACGGCAGAACACTTGCTGCAACATGTTTCGCAAACAGAAAGCCAGAGATTCAACCGGCCGTAGCTCAATACATGACCATATCCCATGCCACCAACACCGCGCATTGTTCCAGTCTCGTTGACAAGGGAAGCTTCGTCATAACAGCAACTGAATGTTGAGAGAGAGCAAACCTCCTCCAAGTTGCAAAAGCAAGCCAGGCTATCCGCCTTGTTCTCCTTCTCGCGATAAATAAGCAGAAAATAATTGCCAACCCAAAGACTGCCATCCACCATGAGCGTTAAGAAGCATCATCCCATCATCGATAACACCCCAGTCCAACCTTTGCACGGCCCCCCATCTACGAAGACCCGTTAACCCGGCCCGGCAAAGGCGGAACAGCCATCTTCTTGTCCTCGTCCTCGTCATCGTCATCCTCCTCCTCCAGGTCCTCGGGATGCCCCAGCAGCGCCGCCACGTCCCTCATCTCGTAGTGCTTCTTGCGCAGCTCCCCGAAGCGGCGGTGCTTCTCGCGCTCCTCGGCGCTCAGCCCCACCAGGTACTCCTCGCCGTCCGTGTCGTGGCCGCCGCCGTGGCTGTCGACGTGCACGGCGCGCGGCCGGGACGGCGACGACGGCGCCGAGTCGGGCTCGTCGGGCACCTCCTCCTCGGGCTCGCCCAGCGAGAGGCACGGGATCTCATCGTCGGCGGGGCCCGGGCGGCGGCGCTGCTGTGATTGTTGTTGTTGTTGATGATGATGTGGCACACCGTCGACCTTGTCCATGTCGATGCCGCTCGGGTCGATGGGCTCGGTCATGTCCGCGTCGTCGTCGTCCGAGGGGTCCTCGGCCGGGTCGTAGTGCTTGGCGTACGGCGTCTTGGGCTCGTTGATCTTCATCGTGCTCGTGCGCTCCTGCTCGGTGAGGTACAGGTTCGCCTCGTCCCACTTGAGGCGCTGGCCTGGCTCCTCGTCGCCATCGTTGGGCGGGAGCGAGCTCTGCCTGCGGGAACCACCTGGCCGGGAGCTCCCGGCAGCCGATGAGGAGCGGCGGTGGCCCGCGTTGTATTGCGTGTTTGCGATGGTGACTTCTTTGGCCTCCTTGGGCGTCAAGGGGTGGTCCGAGGGGGTGTGGGGAAGCGGGGGGTGCGATGCGGCATGGCTGTCGATCGGTGAAACTGGAGGCGAGCCACGGTATGAGTTCTTGAGGATGCCTTTGCGGCGTGCCCAGTGGTTAGCTTTCCATCAGCCCCCGAACGTGAAGAAGCCGAGCGAATATCCTCTCCGCTGGCGGAGCACCCAGCTCAGCTTACCCTTCGGGCGCGGGGCATGTGGCCCCACCGGACTGTGTGTCGGCGATGGGTCTGCAGCGCTCGCCATCTTGTGGTGGTTGTGTTTTTTTCGCTTGTCTTTGCCGAGTGCTTCAATTGTCGATGCCTTCCTGAGTTGTTACCGAAGCCTTGTGTTTCTTGGTTTGTCTGGGGTTTGGGAAATGGAATGACGGATGCGCAGGTGGAATGACCTGCCACCCTGCTTTCTGGAGGGTGGGGCACGGAGGGGATCCGCCCACAAGCGAGCTTTGTCTGGTTGAGACCACAACAAGACCTCCTTCCCTGCCACTGTCTTGATCAGCTGCACTGAGGGAAAACGATGGAGGCAGAAATGGTTTCTTCCTTTTGTAAAGAGCAACAAATGTCGCTACGTATCTGGTGGGCGTGACGAGCGCACTCGGGGCTGGTATGTATCATTTCGATGATATCTAAGTTACCTTATGTACATCATACAGTATGGAAGAGTACCCAACTACCTGGCCCTCCTGGGCCCATGAAAGCTCAGCACTTCGTCAGTCTCGCGGCTTTTCTGCAGTGAGCAAGCAAATGATGACCCGAAGGATCAACAAAAGACCGTGGGTGGATGCATCGTCGCATTACGTCATTACGGCTTCGCCAATGGTCCACACCTGGAAGTCTCCTCTGACTATAAATTGGCAGACCCCCACCCCCTCTGCCCTTTTACCCCCCTTTTCGTAGCTCAGGTCCTATAACGGGGAAAGGTACATACCTCGCAGAACCCCCGATTCCAGCGTGTTTTCGGTGTCGATTTCAGTAGTTCAGTGTACATAGTAAAATGGCAATATCTCTTGGCAAACTTCAACTCCAGTGCCGCCGCCATCATATCCAATTTTGAAGGGCAAATGTATGGCTTGAAACAACTCAGCTCCTTTAAGTATTCAGTAGAGTCTCTTCAGAGCCTATAGGTTGCCAGCTTTATCTAGACCCTTGATCTCGGCGTGCTTGTGGTATTTGCTCATGAAATCGCCGTCGATATTTTCCCCAAAAACATCGATTTTGGTCGTGGCAAAATCCCGAGCGCGGATTTTCTTCTGGAACAGCAGATCCAACTCGGCAAAGGAGCGGCCGGACGGTTCGGGGACCCTGAAATAAACGTAGATGATGCACAAAAAGCACATGCCGGCCTGCCATCTCGTTGTGTGAGCATCCAGTTGACCAAACAGCCACGGCCAGGGAAGGGCCACACAGGGGCGGAGGGATGAGAAATGTCACGTACCCAGAAGAAACCCGCAAAGTTCCTCCAGTTCCACGCCCCGGGGTTCAGCATGTAGGGTGTCAAAACGCTACAAACAATGCCAACAATGATGCTTCACAGGGGTTAGCACAGAATGCAGTTGGGTTAACAGGCCAGGTTGAGACTCACTAGAGGATACGTCCGAGAGCCACAGTCTTGATCTGCAGTCTCCGTGTCGAGATTTCGCCGACCAGCGAGTAGCAGACGGTCCCTACCGTCAGCTGGTATGTCAAAGCCCAGCCAAGCATGATGCTGCCGGTGGCGATGGAGCCTTCTCTTCGGTGTGACTCGGGGACGAGGCCCAGAAAGCCGAGGATTAGAAGCATAAGAAAAAGCCCGCACAAGCCATACAGGTAGAGAGACCGGCGGCCGATTCCACGGCTCATCAAGAACCATGATCCCACCACCCCGAACATATTGATCCCGTACTGGCCGAGCGCAAAGCCATAGGCGCTGTTAGAATCGAGCCCAGCTTGTGTTAAAAAATAAGTAGAATACCCAGAGAACTTAGGGTTATAGATGGTTAGACAAATCATTGATGCAAAACTTGAGCTCGGATTGGACGTACAGAATTGCCACTCAGGTTCTGGATGGCCCAGACCATGCAAACAATCTACACGGAGTCGGTCAGCGGCATGAGCAACGCGTGTCGGTGGTTGCCTCACCTCTGTTCTCCTCAGGTCAGTCCCTTTGAAACAATCCCAGTAGCTCGCACCGGTGGTTGTCTTCTCCTCCAGCGCCGTCGTGTGCACCATCATGTCGACTGTCTCGTCGGGGTCAAAGTCCGTCTCTCGGTTGCGACTGGTCAGGCGGAGCAAGGCGGCCTTTGCCTTTTCCAGTTTGCCAGTTCGGACCAGCCACCATGGGCTTTCGGGGGCGAAAAAGACCCCTATCGCGAGCGGGAGGGGCCACATCCATTGCAACGCATAGGGGATGCGATAGGCCCACTCATCGTCCCGGCCGAGCATGGACATGATGACGCCGATTCCGATCAACTGTCCGAGGCCCCAGCAAAAGTTGACATAAGTAGTCAAATAGCCTCGCATGGCAACGGGGCAGACCTCGGAGGCATAGGTGATGGTGAGGGTTTGGAAAACGCCCCATGGCTAGTATTGACAACATTAGTGACTGATCCCACAAGACATTTTGAAGGGGTTTCGTACGATACCGCACAGAATTTCGGCCGCCAGAAGCGTCTCCACATTCTGCGCTGTGAAGAACAAGGCGGTCCAACAATTTATGAGCATCAGACACACAATCACGGTCCAGCGGTACCCGAACCGTTCCGATACCCAGCCGTTGATGATGAGGCCGATAAGCTCACCAACATTGGCGCCCTGAAGCGGATCCACTGGTTAGTCCTCCGCATCCCGTTCATCTCATCTGGATAAGAGGGCCCGGGACCGGGAGCGGCTCGCGCCGCACGGCCGAGCACTTACATTACTGAGCCCGGCTTGCCATGGAGCCGTGACCTCCCACTTGCCGTTTGGCAGCTGCTCGCCGTATTTCTGTTTGAACTGAGGAAACGCATCTTGCAAATATTTGGTCAGTTCCACCCGTGACCTCACAGCATCCCAGAGTGCCGCGCTCACAAAAGTTGTTGATCAAGCAGATATCGTAGCCTTCCATCACGATGCACGTCGAGATGAGCATGCTCCACGCGACGGCCTTTGGGTAGAGTCGGAAGCCCTGAAGCAACGTCATCTTCTGCTCCTTTTCCGTCGCCGTTTTGGCGCCCTGGATGACACGGTCCATGGCCTTGATTCGCGTGATCTCGTCTTGGTCGTCCACCGGGGCCTTTTCGGACCGGGTGGGCGCAACGCCCTCGGCAGTATCGTTCGAGGCCATCTTGGGGACGGTCCACCCTCTGGCTGCTTTGATGCGTAGGAGGCGGATGAATGCGAAGATAATGCCGTACAACTTGAACACGCAACGAGCACCAGGCAAGGGGCTTGGGGTGCGTTATGTACCGTGAATTATGGAGACGAGAAAAGCTCAAAACCCCACGAAACTGTCCGGGGACCATCCTCCCAAGGACCGAGGGAGAGCTTCCACAAATGGGGCCATGTGCCCAATCGGCACGCAGTTCAACAACAGGGACGGTGGAGTGGTGGGGTACATACAGGTGCCAAAGCCGGGTCCGGCTACCAGCAACCTTGAACCCATGGACTGCAGGGGCATCCCGTTTCCAGGTTCCCCCGCATCAAGCACGCGAGCGACCCCCGAGGGACCCCAGCAACTGAGCAAACAGCCCCTGCGGGCCGACACGCAAAAATGCCGGACACAATGTCTTGAAAGACGCACCAACCGGACACAATTTCCATTGTTGGATGTGGCCCTTTGCTTCCCCGCAGACTTCCTTACATTTGGTACCCCATCTCCCCATCTCCCCATCTCATTTGCGGGGTGCTTCTGTTCTGTCCTCGGCCCGTCACCTGCGTCCACAAAAAGCGGGGCTTGCACCGGGGGGGTCGTCCTCATCGGCAGCAATTTCCCCGATCAGCCACGCGAGCGCGGAAAGTTGCCTGAAGAAGAATTCTTTGTTGAGCGGCTTGTTCCTGATTGACGCTTTTTGGTGTGAGTGTGTGGGCATCGACATTCGACAACACGCGGCTGCCAATGCCACCGTCCGACACGGCCTCGACCGCGCCGGCGTCGGGTTCCCCACCCCGGAGCCTGGCAAAGTTTGGTTGGTGAGTCGGCCCAGTCGGAGTCGGCCGGGGTGGGTGCCGAGCTTTTGGGTTTCCAAATTACTGACCGAAAGGGCAGCGCTAGATGTCGGCAGCACCATCTGAAGTGTATTGTTTTTACGGACATCCTGAACCTCCGCCGTTTGTTCCGACATCCCTAACTATTTACGTGCCACAGGCGACAGAGTAACACCGGCTTGCGGCAGATGTCTCAACGCAGACGAGCCGTGTCTGCCGCCCGGCCTCAAGATCCGCGAAACCAATAAGCGTCAGTGAGCCCCGGGCCATGTGTTTTCCCCTGGTCGCCTCCTTTGCTCACTTCCTTGGTATCTGTAGAGAAGTTCAAGTTTGCAAAGAAGCAGAAGTGGGTCAAGACGCCTAGAAGATGTCTGTTTTCCAATAGGTCCCAGGTCCCTTTGCAGGTGAAAAATCTGACACCCGGCGACTCGCAAAGTGGTTTTTATCGATGAGTCCCAAACAACCATCGACGATGCCTCAAGTCCAGACAGCGAGCCAGACGAGTTTGAGGCGGCCTGGGGCTCCCCCGCCGTCGCCTCGGATGCATCGTCCCACAAGACGCCGCCCTTGTCCGCGCGCATACCTCCTTTCCGGCCCACGTCGCCCCCGGGCCGTTCACACTTGATGATGATCTCCTCTGTCGTTAATCCTCCTGTCCCGAGCTGGCCCCTCACAAACCCAGAAGATGCCCGTCTCTTCCGTCATTTCGTAGAGAAGCTGGCCATATGGGTAAGGTGCCCTACAAACTCAGCAGTGACCAAGTCTGGCTGACATTTACCCCCTCAGCTCGACTTATGCGACCCAAACCGTACGTGTTGGCCCAAATGGACTTGGCTGCACTCCCCGCTTTCTGTCCAACGTAGACACAAGCATTGACAATGGCTTACAGATACCTTTGAGATCATCGTGCCACAGAGGGCACGAGACTGTCCGGTCCTGCTGAATGCCATATTTGCCCTCTCCGCGCGGCACTTGGGGCAGACTCACAACGATGCCCGCCTAAAGAAACGGTACAACCAAGTTGCCGACATGCACAACGAGGCTTGCATCAGCATCATGAGGGATATCTTGACGAGTACTGAGGATCAGTCTGGCTGGACCGAGCACCTCTTTGCAGCCACCATCATTCTCCAGGTGATGGAAGAGATGAATGGTACGTCAGCACCGCCAATATACTGACTGAGGTTTGCAAACTAACGTTTTACAACAGCTGCACTGCGAGACGAGAGTGACGACAACGATATTGACGAGGACAGTCTGAAGGAAGCTGTCAAGAGGGGCCACCTCCCGGGCATGTACAGGTTTGTCCGGGAACGGTCTTTTGAGCCTGGGACACTCGGTGCCGCGTCGTTCTGGGTTGGTTTGCGACAGGAGATCTACAGCGCTGTAACCAAAAAACAACCAGTGTGCTTGAACCTCGTCCACCCCGGCCTCGTCGACAGGTCGCTCGACGGGACGGACGATTACACATGGGCGAACCGGGCCGTTGTGCATTGCGCCGACGTCCTCAACTTTTCGCTTGGCCCCAAGAGGCACGAGCTACAACCATGGCACGAGTTGGATAAGTGGAATCAGCGATGGTCGGAAAGGCAACCGCCATCGTACGACCCCGTTTTCAGAGAACCCCAGGGTGCGGCCGTCTTCCCAGCCATCTGGTATCATCGCAGTTGCCAAGGTAATAGCCCTGCCAGCGGTCTTCCGTCTCCCCAGTGTGTGTGGATGAGCTAATAAACTGGGCCCGTGTTCAATAGTTATCGGCGTTCAACATCACCGCCTTGCAAAGCTGATCCTACTGGACCTCCGAATCAAGTCCGGCAACCCGGTGACCGCCGATGAGAGGTGCGAGGTCGAAGTTGGTTGAACCCCTGCTTGTTTCCGGCATTGAGTGGGCACTTACATGGCCTCCGTGACCAGGAAAACATCCGAATAACCATGCATGAAATCATAGGAACTGGACGCGGCAACCAATGGACACCACCCGGCATGTTTACCGCTTGTATGGCCATATCGGCTTGTAAGTCAATTCCTCCAGCATCCGTCGACTGTAAGCGAATCTGACCCCAATCATAGTCGGTGATTACTTTGACGGAGTTGAAGAGCAGGATGAAATGTTGGCGTTCCTGGAGCAGGCCCAGAAGGACCATGCCCGGCCGACCGAGAGTGTAAGATTGGATATGCTCCAAACCTGGGGGCGGCAGATCTAGTTGGCGGCGTCAATGCCTGACACGGGCCGACTCGAAGAACCGCGACAAGCGACGGAATAACACGGGAACTGGCTGGAGACTTGAAAAAAGCCTCGGCAGGTATTGCCCCGGGGGGTCAAGCTCAAAAGGCCCGCTGGTTAGGACGCAGGCCCAACAAGAATCGGGCTGTCAGTACGGAATACCTGATTCGGTTCTGTCGTCCCGCGTCTTGAGGGGCAAGGTGGCTAGGATCGGCTGGCAAAGCTAGATGTCGCAAAGATGTTCATCCGTGGGTTTGGTGCGAGATTTTCGTGCCACGAGATCAAAGTTAGCACGTCACCCCCTAACTAGCGCCTCACATGCTTGTGGACTACGATGGCAAGCCCAAATTGGCGTCTAGATCGCATTCCAAGATCTAGGGTTCACCGCCTCCTTCTGTGCGCCGAATCTTCACCCCACAGACTCGGCCAGGCAAAGAAGGTAATCCCGAACAGTTTCGGTTGAAACAAAGAGGGGCATTTCCCCTGATCGTTGCGCCTCATTGGCCCGGTCAGCCCCTGCATCGGGGAAACTTGCCTGTTTCCGAAAGAGGAACTCTGTTTGCGGCTGTCAAAGGGGTCTCCGCCATGAATTCCACCATTTGCTCTCAAAGGAGAAATTCTTGCCGGTCAGGGCAGAGATCGATCGTCCCAAACTCGCATTTGCCTATCATCCCACGGGAACCCGTTCAAGGGAAACCCGGGTTGGTGGCCACGTGGTGGATCAGTGGCACAACCGCTGAAACGGAGAGCCCCTCTCGAGGCACACATCTGTGGAACAAGAGAAGAATGTTTCTCCGTCTTTTCCAGTGCGACTCCAGTCGGGCCAGTAGCAGCGTGGGCGTGGTCGACATTCATCGGCCCGGTGGATTTTGACAGACCTTTATGATGCACACTTCACTCCTCCCTCGGCCCAATTACGGCGTCGACTTTTCTTGCCTTGCTCCTCCACTCTTTACTCTGGCCATGTCGTGACTGTCGCTAGTGCTGCAAGATGTGGCATCTGCGGTGAGCCAGGTCCAGTCATAGTGGTGCTATAAAACGATGGGTCTGCTCTTGGGCCACCATAAAGCCCAGCCTGAGTCTCTCGAGCTTCTGTCTACGTTTGATCTAACCACTCGTCTTCTAGACAGCGCCCTGTCTCCAACAACATCGATCTCTTCATTCTCTCTTCTTTTTAGACCTAGGCCAGATGGCGATTGCTATAGAGTACGCCCGTTCGGCACATCGGGACGGCGCGGCCCTCGAGGCCATCTCGGATGCCGTTGATGCCGTCAATATCCTCAATGTGATGACGGGCACACAGGGGTCGGCGTTCGACACCCAATCACACTTTGACGCAGCAAAGGACAAGGCATCCTTCCGGCAATACGACAACGCCTGCGACAGAGTCAAGAGCTTCTACGCCGAGCAACACGCCAAGCAGACCGTCGCCCACAACATGGCGGCGCGTGAACGCTTCTACGCGCCCTCGCGGCAAAGACCCGAGATGGGCATCTGGGCGGCCATCGAGAAGCTCAACACGCTGATCGACGACAGCGACCCGGACACGGAGCTCAGCCAGATCCAGCACCTGCTGCAGAGCGCCGAGGCGATCCGGCGCGACGGCAAGCCGCGGTGGATGCAGCTGACGGGGCTGATCCACGACCTCGGCAAGCTCATGCTGTTCTCTGACGACTGCTGCGAGGGCCAGTGGGATGTGGTGGGCGATACCTTCCCCGTCGGCTGCCGCTTTGACGAGCGGTGCATCTACCCTGACACGTTCCGAGCCAACCCCGACTCGAGACACGAGCTGTACAGCACACAGCACGGCATCTACACACCAAACTGCGGCATGGACAAGCTGCTCATGAGCTGGGGCCACGATGAGTACCTATACCTCGTGCTCAAGGACCAGAGCACGCTGCCGCGCGAGGCGCTCGCCATGATACGCTTCCACTCGTTTTATCCGTGGCACAAGGAGAATGCCTATACGGGGTTCATGACCGAGGGCGACGAGTTGCTTTTGAATGCTGTGAGGGCGTTCAATCCGTACGATCTGTACAGCAAGTCGGATGAGGTGCCGAAAGTGGACGAGCTCAAAGTGAGGAGGTTTTCTGACGGAAATTGTGTTTGTGAATGATTACCGTAGCTAACAATCAGTCCCCAGCCGTACTATCTCGAGCTCATTGACGAGTTCTTTCCGCAAAAGGTCATCAAGTGGTAACAGTGGATGGTGGAACGCTTTGCGGAAAAGGAGCCCAAGGCGCACATGTGGCAACCTTTCCGAGACCCATTCTCTCTCTATTCTCCAATCTACCATAGCCGTTTATCCCTCAATAAAACAAAAAAACACTCCGTCCAGTCTAGGTTTGCTATAAATGACATGTATCTACGTACCAGGGACGGTCCTAGCTAACCTGCTTGCCACAGCTAAGAAGTCCTAGTAGTAGCACCAATATTCTGGGCGCCTGCATGGTAAACGACTGGGTTTCAACGGGCATTCGTGATGGGTGAGTTCCGTAGGCAGGGGGGAGGGGCCATTGCACCTACGGTCTCGAGTTTATCGACAGGCTGCACCTACTCGAGGAGCGGGGAGGGCGATTTGTCTTCTTTCTTCAGGGCCATCTCGACCGGCTGAATTGCAGTAATTAATGGCTTGCTCAAGAGATTTCTCCTGTCCCTAGATCCCAGCCCTGGGTTTGATTTGCCTCCGAATCACCCCTTGGGCCTTTGGTGTCGGTTCAGCTGGAACTGCGACAGCAAGCCCTCAAGGACAAGAGAAAACGGGGTCAAAGGGGAAAGCGAGCCATCACATTCACCAAACTTCCTACTTGGTGCGCTGAAGCGTTTTGTGAAGACGAACGGAGACAGCGTAACCTCTTGCCATTCTTTGTCTTGAGCTACGAATCGGATGCTGGAGTTTAGGCTTCCTGCGCGGTCCAAATTGGAAAGGACTTTGCCATTCCATCAGCAGCTGATAAAGGACCTGATGCGGTAGAGAAACCGCTATAATACTGCCAACTTTGGTGCAAACAAATGCCTGGTAGCCCTTTAGTGTATTTGCCAACATGGAATCATGCACGGCCGAGAACGAAGCAGAGCCCCAACACCCCCTCGACCATTTCAGTTATATGGGCGGCAGCCTTGCCGACCGGCCTGACCCGAGCAGCGACGAGGAAGAAGGTCCAGCGGCTGCCCGTGTGTTTTTTACGACGTTCTGCTCGTCAAGGAAGAGACCTGGCGTGTGACCTTGGGTATCTTTGTCTTCCATGCCATTGATGGTAATATCCAAAGTCCGGTTCGAGGAGCCTTGAGCTCTGGTATTTACCGTGTATCGTGATGCTTGTTTTGAGTACTGCGAGCACTCTGATGATGGAAGCGATGGCGAGTCTTTCGAGTGCCCCTACACTCGCAACTTGCTCCATTCGCTTGGGTGGTCTGAGGCTGATACGCTTCGACCCACCAGCGCCACCACTCGCCACAATTTCCGACACTCACCGCAAGAGTCCGACTGTGAAATTGCGGTCTCTCAGCTGCAGCAGGTGGATCGAGTTGAAGCAACTCGAATGGAGCCAGTCAAAAACGGCGAGCTCAGTTTGAAATTTGAATGCAGCTGAAAGGCACTGGGCAGGCCCCACCTCCCCCACCCAAGCACCGCACGTACCCAATTGAGCCAACTTGGACTCAAACAAAGGCCGCATCCCTGAATGCGCATCCCACGATTTGCCCACGATCGATGACTTCATCCACTCTGTCGATCTGCCCCGGCCCGGCAGGTTTGCTCCTGACCACTCCCAGATCGAGCCACTGACCTGAGGCCTCGCTGCATCGGAGCGACGTCCTCTCCCGCATGCGTGTGCATTCACATTCACGCACAGACTCCGACGCCCCGTTCGGCACGTCTCAGATCGGGATGGGGCGAGCAGCTACCGTGAGGTGAAGAGAAAGGCGGCAGCCGAGTCTGGCTGACTGTGTTCCCTGTATCCCCAGATCCCTTAATGGTATGATGGAGGTGATGGCTCTCACGACATATCCTGCGAGTTGCAAAAACTAGACCGCCCCGAGACCGCCACCCAAAGAGACACGGCGCCGGCAGCTGTCCGCCCAGCGGACGTCACTCTCAGCCCGGAACATTTCTGACCGGCCATCTCTAGCGGGTATGATGCCCACCGCCGCCACCCTCCCGCTGCCATTGTCATTCATTCGCCTTACCAACGCATTGGCCAATGGCCTATTGCCGCCCTCGCACGTCGCACCGTGTCTCATCTTTGATCTCGCCTGCGGCCGTGTACCTGCAACCGTCCACGCTCCATCTCTGCTCCGTCCGTCCGATCCCGAGCACTCGTTGTCCGCCTACCTCGCCTTCCACACGACGCCCGCTGCGAGAAATATATCCCTACCACACCTATTACACCGACTGCGCGACCCGGCCCTTCTTCACCATGCCCCGAAAGTCCAAATCGTCTTCCAAATCGCCCCCAAACCAGGTGCTTTTGACGTCGCTCGACGTTGACGCACCCCTCCACCCCCAGGTTAACCTGCGACGGTCGAGCCGCTGCCTGCTCAAGACAATCCAACCCGAGGATATCGCGCGCCCGACGCGAGGGGATATGTTGGGTATCAGGCTCGAGGGGGACGAGGATGTGGACAGCAAGGAGATGCTGGAACGCAAGGGCGCGATCAAGGAGGAGATGCAGCTCGCCATCGAGGGGCTCGCCAGGATGGAACGGCGGCTACGGAGTGCAACAAAGAGGCAAAAGCTTCAGATCGAAGAGGACGCGCACTACTCGGAGCCGCGTCAAGCCGCCATCGAGCAGCTATCACTCCCCGACCCGGGCAGTAACGCGAGCCTGAGAATCACAAAACCGACAACAGAGCCGGAAAAGGGAGGGCAACTCCCCACGCCGGACGAGGAGCATGACGAAGCTTTCGGCAAAGACTCTAGCGGAGGCACGGGTCAGGATCCCGAGAGTCGAAGGATAGACGCTCCAGCAGAAGAAGCCCCTGATGTGCCCGAACGGAGCGCTGCAAGGCCGCCCCGAGTCGACAGTGCCAACCTACCTTTGCCCTGGAAAGGCCGCCTAGGTTATGCATGTCTCAACACATACCTACGCTCCGCCAAAACGCCAGTCTTTTGTTCTCGGACCTGTCGCATGGCATCCATCATCGACCATCGATACCCCCTCCAAGACCCATCCCAGCCCGAGCACTCGGTCAAGAATCGACCAGACAAGTCCAAGGAGCCGAGCACAGAGCGGGGCGATAGGTTTGTCCAGAACCTCGGTCTGACCAATGCCCGCGATATTGTTCGCATGTTGCGGTGGAACGACAAGTACGGCATCAAGTTCATGCGGCTCAGTTCCGAGATGTTTCCCTTCGCCAGCCACCTGGAACACGGCTACAAGCTGGCGCCCTTCGCGTCCAAGGTGCTCGCCGAGGCCGGGAGAGTGGCCGCTGAGCTCGGTCATCGCCTGACTACACATCCTGGCCAATACACGCAGCTTGCGTCGCCTCGGAGAGAGGTCATCGTCGCCGCTGTGCGAGACCTGGAATACCACGACGAGATGCTGTCGCTCCTCGGCCTTCCGGAGCAACAAGACCGCGACGCGGTCATGATCCTACACATGGGTGGTGTCTATGGAGACAAGGCCGCGACGCTCGACAGGTTTCGCAAGAACTATGCCAAGCTCTCGCCCTCGGTCAAGGCCCGCCTAGTGTTGGAGAACGACGACGTCGGCTGGAGCGTGCACGATCTGCTCCCCGTGTGCGAGGAGCTCAACATCCCCCTGGTGCTTGACTACCACCACCACAACATCATCTTTGACAGCACCCAGTGCCGAGAGGGGACACTCGACATCAGCAACCCCGAACTCCAAGCACGCATCGCCGCGACTTGGACCCGCAAGGGCATCAGACAGAAGATGCACTACAGCGAACACTGCCCCGGCGCCGTGACGCCGCGAGACAGACGCAAGCACAGTCCCCGCGTCATGACGCTGCCGCCCTGCGCGCCCGACATGGACCTGATGATCGAGGCCAAGGACAAGGAGCAGGCCTTGTTTGAGCTCATGCGCACCTTCAAACTGCCCGGGTTCGAGCTCGCCAATGATGTGATCCCTCACGAGCGGGAGGACGAGCCTCGGCCGGCGCCCGCCGTGTCCAAGAAGAAGCAAAAGGCCGCCGCGAGCTTGAAGAGAAAGAGAGCACCGGACGAAGATCCCATTGAGCTGAATGATGTTGGCGCGGGGGCGGATGATCAAGAACAGGTGGTGACCGGAAGGGAGGTCTCGGACCAAGATTATGCCATGGGGGGCCCCAATGGCAGGGTGTATTGGCCTCCGGGGAACGACCATTGGCTGAAACCCATGAGAAAAGGAGGAGCCGCGCCTCTTCGGGATGAATTGGAAGATTAAACAAGGTAGGTTGTAGTGGGCGTGTGGCAAAACCATTCCGTTCAGGGTTGAAGTTGTTGGCTTTGGAGTACGTGGCAAACAACAAGCAAGGGTCGTTTTGTACTTGGATTATGTACTGATCCGTTTTTTTATTGTTTTTTTTTACCCAACTTGTAATTCTCATCCAACAGATTGATTCTGTGCTCTTGCCTGAGAGCTTCCTATCTCCTAGGCCCCCTCCGATGAAGGCCTCCAAGCAAAAAGATATTCCGTACATCCGTATATTCATCTCCCGGAATTACCCCTGTTGCCATGGATCGCCCTCTGTATGTACAGGGATCTCTTGGGCACCGTGTCTGGGCCTGCTGCGCCGATCATTTCTGGGGGCCCGGGGCCCGGAGGGGCTACCGTCACACCGGGACCGCTGCGTCGGATCAGCGGCGTAGGGATTGTGACATCCTTGAAGAACGTCTTTTCCCCCGCGGAAAACCATCCAATTTTTGTCCCTGGCGATCTCCAGTGCCGATTTTGAAACAGTAATCTGTACATGAATCCTCCAAAGCCCAGGCCGGCCTTGATTGAGCCCGCCATTGGTCCGAGTCGTTCGATGATGCCCAATCTGCAGGACGCAATCCCAGGTTCTCGTTCGCTTGAAACCGACCCCTGCTGTCCTGCTGCTGCCCCATCTGATCATCAACCGGCGCAGACCACAACAAGCTCGACGAGCTGCTGCTTGCATCGATACTGCTGCTGCTGCTGCTCGTCTTCCCCCCCCCGGCCGCCGCTAAGAAGAGACCTTATCAACGACGACGGCGGAACGTGAAAGAGGCTCGCCGCCGTGGCCACAACCCCTACCTACGCAACGGCCACCTCGCCGCGCAGTTCCTTGCAGCGCGGGTGCGCACACGTCCCGCAGAACAGGGTGCTCTTGCCGCAGGCGACGATGTGCTCGCAGCCGCAGGTGGTGGACCGCGAGATGAGTGTTGTCGAGCAGGCGTAGCTGATTTGGGTGCCGCACATGGTGGGTGTTTGTGTCGGGTAGGTAATGGAAATACGGGGTATCTGTGTGTGTGTGTGTTGTTAGACAGGGATGGGTTGGAGGGCAAGTATTCCGTATGCAACGTACCTGTACTGCAAATTGAGAAATATAAGGAAAAGATGCTGCTGGATGCAGATGCACTGCCGCCGTTTCGTCTTTTTTGGATGTTGACAAGATGGGTGTCTCGGCGGTCGAGAGGAATAAAAGTTCGAGTTCGTTTCGCTGCTCGCTCAGTCCCACGGCGGACGGTTGTTGATGGCTGTCCTGTTAATTATATTCGTGCCGTTTCACACAGGGCAGTGGATTCCGCTGGGCTGGGGTCTGCGCCGCGGCGCCGCCAGAAAAAAATAAAAAATTGCGCTGGCCGTCAGGGGCTCATGCACACCTGCAGAATGGTTGTGTTGCGTTCCAGGTTTTGCTTGGCTTTGGCTTTTGGCTTTCAGCTCAACTTACTTGCCTTGTCGTGTGACGGTTTGAGTGTATGTCTGGAGTTCAAGTTCCATGCTGGTTTTTAAGGGCAACCTTCAAAGTAAGTGCTCTCCTGTCGCCAGTTGCTCCGCCGCGCTGAAACTCGGGAACATCGACTTGTCGCCCGAAACGGAAGGCACGATGATGAAATGCCTCTCCCTTTGGGTTTTCCCCTCCTCCGATTGGGTGCGAAGCCCTGGAAGCGGGATACGTCATTGTGCGCCGGTGCAGGTTCGAGACCTTTCTGCCAAATTTGAGGATGGACCCCACAGTCCGCGTCTTCAATGCCACGTTGTGTCGAGCTCGGATTCGCTAATTTCCCTGGGTACTTTGTCTTGAACAGGGGCGTTCCACTTCCGAGTCCCTTTTTATTTTTCGCACAAATGCGAAAAAAGACACTGGACCATCTCGGTGCATCACCGCCTGCAATTTTAGAAGACGGCAACGTGCAGCAGAATCGTGGCGAAAGTGGATCGTCCGTTGTCGGCTTTGGCAGAAACACGATTAGTGGATCGGTCGTTGCATTTGGCTGAAACAGCTGAGCAGGGAAACAAGGTTTTGTTCAACATCGGGAGTGGGGGGGGTTCCCATGTCAGGCACAGAGACCAAAATAGCCGGATTGAAGCACTGGCAGTTCAACCACCATCTTCTCTTTTCAGCCGCCCTCTATCTATGCATGTAGTAGACGGGCACGGATACGCCATAGCTGGGATATGTCATAGCTTACTGGCAGCAGAAGCAGCGCGGCGCTGAGTGCTGAAGACCAAATCACGATAACGTTACCCACGAGAGAAAAAACGGCCGGTCGAGGGGAACTGGTGGGCTTGGCAGTGGGTTGTCGCGAATCTGTCTCAATTTCCTTTAGTTTCACATTGATAGCGGAGAGTCCTGGTTCTGTAAATAGGAGAATCCCAGGACTGAACCAGCTCTTGTATTGTTCCGTGGGAAGAAGAGTCACGGTTTGAACTAAAGGATCTCCCACCGAAAGGTTCCGAGATGACATAATTTCATCCTGCCTATTCCCTACCCGTTCCACAAGAATCGTACTATTATCGTAATGCATCATGATGATTTACGGCCATATTTCTAAGGATATTTTATCATTTTACACCTACCGGATCTACTAGTACTAACTCATTCTCACCTATGAATCTATAATTCCCAAATCGAAAACACTCAAGGGTTAGTGCGAGCGCATAGCTGATACGGCATGCTCAATGAAGCGAAATTGGGCATCAAAAGCACATTTGTCGTCAGCCGCCGCATAATAACCCTTTGACGGGTTTGATTTCCCGGAGTCGGCTGCTTGATCCGGTACCTGGCCCGCGAGGTCACGGACGACCCTTTTTTCATGGCGCTTCAACGTTTTACCTGCAGCCTGGACCCTCTCACGCGAGAGGTCAAGCACCCCCCGCCCAGACGTGCCAGGCAAAGGGCCCCTGAACGACAAACGTGGCCTGTCCCACGAGCTCTGAATTCGGCAGTCCGCCAACTCGTTCGCAGCTCGGGCACCACCGTTTCCAGTCTTGCTCACTACAATCCTGTGGGACGTCCTGGCAGCGGGCATTACGCTCGAATTGTCAGTCATCGGACTGCCCCAAGCCTGGTTGAGACTCAGAGAGCTCCCCGACCCGAAGCTGCTCCAGATACCCGCAGCATCGTACGGATTGAAAGGCCTTCTCGGTGATGCAGCTGGAGGGCGGAGACTTGTCAGTTTTTGGGCTGGAAAGCCACACTCAAGATCAGGCAAACGATCCCGAGAGCTGGAAGCGGTCGACATGTCTTTCGGGATAGGTTCACCTGCAGCTAGAGTTTCGTGATGGTTCCGAGTGAGGTCTAAGCTGTGAGGCTGGATTGGGATGCAGAATACGCATTTCTTAACACTGTGGCCGCTGTCGCGGTTTTTATAGCCAGTCCCAAGGACGCCAGTCGGTCTTACACAAACCATTTGTTCGGGCGTCCTTTGTTTACATGCTTTCAAGTTGTCTATGTCCTTTGTCTCCTCACTTTGGTACATACCTTGTGTGAAAAAAAGGTTGACTTGAACAGGAACAAGAGACTCCAGATAAATCTGGGCCTACTCAACCGACGGCGTGGAGAGGCCATGCACAGGTTGCCTGGCACAGGAAGAAGGATGGAAGTTCACGGAGGCGTCATGACCGACCTGCAAAACTACCTAGGTACTGGCACTAGTTGCATCTCCACCCCAGACCTCAGACGATGTGTACCACAGTTTCCATCAAGTCTTGCTGCAGCAGTTTTTGCGCTAAGCCCTTCCACTACGCAGTGACCAACACGTTGGTAATCGCATCGGCCTGCCGCCAAGCTTGAAGTCGACGATTTTAGGACCAAGAAAAAGGATCGGAGTCCGATCTTATGTTTCATCAGCAAAAATGCAGCTCGTCCCCTTGTCGGAGCAACCCGGTGTTGAGATCCACTGGGAAATCGGCCCCGAAGAACCCCTTACGGTCGGCAAACATCAGAGACCACGTTGTGCCGCCATCCTTGTCAGGCTCTCGCCGTGGTTGGACCTTAATAAGAAGACGTCCAGATATGGCTAGGTGGCCATCTGTGGCAGGCCGGTGGGGTCCGGTCCTAGGCACATTACCTCGGCTTCGATCACGCGTGCCGAATCTTTGCCCTCCCGGGATGGGGAAAAGTCCACCCCGCAGTCCACAGCTGCCCAGGACCACGACGCACGTCGTGCCTCTGATGGCCTCGCGAAACACTCGCGCTCCGAGTCCTTGGCAGGGATCCAGCACAAGTCACCCAAGAGCATTGAGCATTTTCCACCAAAAGGCCCGCTAGGTAACGGTGCCCGCGTCTCTCTTTTATCGTCTTGGCAAACCCGGCCCAGGAGAGAGCAATGAGTTTGTCTTTTCCAAAGGTAAGTTTCAGGGCCGTATAGATTTCAACAATGCGATGCCAGCCAGACGGCGAGTTGTAGAACAGCCCGAGATTTCGCCAATTCCCAGGTTCTCTCACAGCCGTCTCCGTTTTGTCGCACTGATCGCCCTCGAGACACTCGCACATCAAACCGGACTCGCACTCCCACAAAATTTCGTCTGGTGTAAAGTGAACGAGCCGCCGCGAGAGCACTCGTTCCTGGAAGGCCCAGGCCCGGGTAAGAAGCGGCAGGACCTGTTCATGATAGGCGTACTCTTGCTAGGACAAGTGCCGGTCATTCATTCGCGGACAGACTTGGACCTCGTATGTTCTGCTGTTGGCCTCCCAGAAGGATATATTCGAGCACGCCACTCGTCTCACGCTGTGGAACCGGCCTGGTAGTGACGTCGATGCCGCGTTTCAGAAGAATCGAACCCACCGTGGACGTTGGCCGGTATGCACGCGTGGTTCTGTTGGCACGTCTGCAGCCACACTTTCGTGCTCACGAGGCTGTTTTTCATGTTGATCGTTGTTGTCCTTCGCGAAGGCATGTTCGGAAGGGTGATGGAAAGCCATATGCCCGACGCAAGCAATCAAAATATCAGTATACCTGCCCCCATTTCTCATGTCGAACGAGACGGGCGCACGCAAGACGCCATTCTCAAAACATAACCGAACCACCCTCTGCACCAGATCACACCTCCCGCATAATTTGTCTTTGGTTAGCAGCGGGAAGCCTACCCAGCTCCAGGGCTGGAAGCTTCCGCAATAGCGCATTGGCGTAACTGAGCCTGGATCCGACTTGACGACCCATGATTCGGGCAAGCTTCCAAGTTGAAAACGAGATACCCATTGTAGCAGTTGCGGATGGATCCGAGGAAGCAGGCTTTCTTTCGTTTGCTCTGTTTTGCAATCACGAAAAGCACTGATCGCACATGTAATAGCAGTTGGGCGAGATATCGATTCGGGTTGAAGAGGACAGGTCATTCCCCGGCGAGCAAGCTGGGCGTACCTATGTTGGGCAGTAAAGGACTCCCGAGTCCCGGGCCAAAACAGCTTGAGCAAAGACGCCAGTTGTTACTCGCCAGATCCGCATCGCACGCCGTGTCTCAGACAAGAACCTATCGCTTAACCCACGAGTAAAAGAGGAGCCGGGACGGAGTTCTCTTTTGAAGGGAGAGTTTCAACATTCAAACCAGCTCGAAGTCCGCATGGAGTCGAGAAATTTCGCTTGCCTGCTCTGCCTAGCGTTTTGTGGAGATAGCGGCTGATGCCTGGGCAGCCTGGGGAGTGGTCTCGTGATTTCGCGATTTCACGCACCGACCCTTTGACCAGGGTCGCTGTTGCCTGCTGAACGGCGCGCTCAGCCAAAACGTTGGATCCCAACCAAATTTCGCGAGTATATTTTGCATCTCGCAACCGCACCTTCTCGGCAGATATTTTGTCTCATTCATCACTGCACCGACTATTGACGGGCATCACCTGGAACTCACCGCTCTCTCACTCTCAGTGCTGATTCGAGACGATATCGACAACCTACACACCGTCAAAATGCCACCCAAAAGGGGCAAGAAGGCGGCCGCCCCGGCAATGCCAGCTCTCGATGGCTGCAAGATCGTTCTCAGCGGGACATTCTCCGGCGCAACACACGCCTCCATCAAGACCAGGGCAGAAGCGCTTGGGGCGACCATGGGCAGCACTGTCACAGACGACGCGACACACCTCGTGGCAACCGACAACGATTTTAACAAGCCCTCTCCCAAGGTCGTCAAAGCCAAATCTCTCGGTATTCCCATTGTCGGCTTGAATTGGCTGTCGGCATGCGAACAGAACAACGCCAAGGAGGCCGAGAAGGACTACGTTCCCGGGGCGCCTGCCAAGGACGACACTCCTCAGCCAGACCCATCCCAGTCGGCGTCATCCCAGGCTAATGGCACAGCAACCACCACCAGCAGAACGCGAAAGCGCGCGCCCCCGCCCGTTGCGGATAACGCCTCAGACAACGAGGTCGCTCCCAAGGCCAAGAAAACGAGAGGGCGCAAGGCGGCAGCAGTAGTCAAGGCAGAGGAGGACGACGATGACGCTGATATGCAAGACGCCAAACAGGAGGAGGAGGAGGAGGAGGAGAAGGAGAAGCCGAAGGTCGAGCGGGCCATGGGCGAAGGCCAAGTTGCCAAGAGCAAAGACGTGCAGATTCCGCTGGATGAGGGTTGTCCTTTTGTCACGTCCAAGGTCTACATCGACGACGCCGGGGTCATTTACGATGCCTCGTTGAACCAGACCAATGCGTCGCACAACAACAACAAATTCTATCGCATCCAGGTGAGACTCACAGACTACCCCGTGCGGGACCGCGATCTGATACATCGGTACCTAGCTGTTGGTGGACCCTGCTGGTACCTTTCGGACGTGGACACGATGGGGCCGAGTTGGTGAGCGGGGCCAAACCGCAATTCCGGCCACTGGTGGGCTGAACAGTGCCATGGTCCAGTTTGAGAAGAAGTTCAAGGACAAGTCGGGCCTGTCTTGGAACGACCGAGGCAAGGACCCCAAAGCGGGCAAGTATTTCTTCGTCGAGAAGAACTACGACGAGGACTCGGACGACGAGGAAGAGGCAGACGGTGCCGTGGCCAACGGAAAGAAGGCATCCGGCTGGCAGCCACCCAAGTCGGCACTCGAGCCTGCCGTGCAGCAGCTCATGGAGCTCATCTTTAACCAACAGTACTTCAATGCCACCATGTCGGCCCTGAACTACGACGCCAAAAAACTGCCACTCGGAAAGATCAGCAAGGCGACCATCACACGAGGTTTCCAGGCGTTGAAGGAGTTGTCCGCTCTCATTGACGACCATTCCCTGGCTGCGGACTATGGGACGTCGTTTGGTGCAGCAGTGGAGCAACTGTCCAACACGTTTTACTCGCTGATTCCCCACGCCTTTGGTCGCAACCGGCCCCCCGTCATCAACACCCAGCCGATGGTCAAGCAAGAAATAGAACTTCTTGAAAGCCTGAGCGACATGAAGGACGCGGCGCTGATCATGAAGATGGACAAGGTCGGGGAAGACGACATCCACCCGCTCGACAAACAGTTCCAGGGTCTCAAGATGCAGGAGATGACGACACTCGATCCGGCGGGCGCCGAGTACACTCAACTGCAGAGCTACTTGCTCGAGAGCCGCGGGGCCACTCATGGGCACTCCTACAAGGTCGAGTCCATCTTCCGTATCGAGCGCCAAGATGAGTACAAGCGATTTGACGACAGCGTTTTTGGAAAGATGTCCCAGAACCGCCGGCTGCTTTGGCACGGGTCGCGCTGCACCAACTTTGGCGGCATCCTCAGCCAGGGCCTCCGGATTGCGCCACCCGAGGCGCCCGTGTCGGGCTACATGTTTGGCAAGGGCATTTACCTCGCTGACATGGCGTCCAAGTATGTGAAACCCGGGCACTTTCTTTCCCCTCATGGCTGTCTCGGGAGTCGTTGTGCTCCCGACCCCCCGAATAGGAACGATTTGACTGACTTTCTCGGACAGGTCCGCGAACTACTGTGTTCCAGGCATGAGTGGCGGTACGGCGCTTCTTCTGCTCTGTGAGGCCGAGTTGGGCAGCCCCATGCAGGAACTGGTTAATGCCTCGTACACTGCAGGAGAGGATGCGAAAACGAAGGGCATGGTGTCGACGTGGGGCAAGGGCCGCACCGGTCCGAGCAAGTGGAAGGATGCCAGCTGCGTGCATCCATCTTTGGCTGGGGTGATGATGGTGAGTTTTGTCTCCTTGTGGTTGAAGCCAGAATACTAGAGTCATTGGATTGCCGGCTAACGAACAATGCGTAGCCCGACACGTCCGTGCTGCCCGGGGACACCAATGTGCCGGGTGCTGGGCTGTGGTACAACGAGTACATCTGTTACGATATTCAACAGGTCCGCCTGCGGTACCTGTTGCGGATCAAGATGTGAGGGGCCGCGGTCGACGACTGGCTCTCTGCGCCGTTTCTCGTGGCTTTGGGGCAGGCGTTCGCTTGGGATCTTTGCTATCGGCTTAGAAATGCGGGTAAGGGGACGGTTGCTGCTTTTAGACAGTTACTTAGACCGGGTTGATGCTATCCACCCTCTGTGCATCAACCGATATTGAGTCGAGTCACGGTGAATCTTCCGTTGTTGCCCCCCTCGAAATGCAGACGACCCGCAGTGGAACCCGGCCGGCGGCATGGCCAAGACGCGGTCGGACCGGTCCCCCACTCAGCTGACGGCCAGTGTGGGCCCACCACGTTTTTGTCTGCCAGTTTCAGTTCCAATCCAACCATGGAGCCGAACCCCACACTGTGCAGTGGACACAAACCCAGCAACAGGCAAGACGGACGTCGGTGAGGTCCGACAGCAGCACCAGCAGCGACGAAATGCCTGCAAGAATCCATGAGCCTGGCTCACACACGTCCCATCCATGAGTACCTCACCCCGTCCACCCAAGCGGACCGCAAACACGTGCGTCACGTGCCGTGCCCGCAAGGTCCGATGCGACGGGCGGCGAGGCATTTGCACCAACTGTGAGCGGCTTGGCTTCGGCTGCTCGTACGATGAGAATGTCGGCGTCGAGGTCGTCCACGGCGAGGGCAACGGGACCGCCATCTCGGTGCCGCGGCGCCGGGTGCGGCAGGCCTGCCAAAGTTGCCACACCAGAAAGGCGCGGTGCAGCGGCTCCATGCCGAGGTGCGACAGGTGCCGGGCCCAGGGCCTAGAGTGTGTTTACCGGCCCGGGAAACGGTCGTTGCCGCAGCCGCTACCGCTATCGCTATCGAACGCCGCCGCCCTCTCTCCCGGGACGGCCATGGACATGGACGGGCCGATGGGCCAAGGGGGTGCGTTCAACGACTACGGCACCTCCAGTAGCACCGCCAGCCCTGTCACGGCAGCGGCGGACCAGACGGAGCCTGACGATGCCCTCGCCTTCAAAGCCTTTGACAACTTCTTCCGCCATATCCACCACGTCGCCATGTTCTCCTTTTTGCATCGGCCGTCCCTCATGGAACGCTACCACGCCGGATCGCTAGACCGCGCGCTTGTGCTGGCCCTGGTCGGGGTCACGTCTCTCCTTACGGACGGACTTGGCCCCGGGATGGTGGAATACGGCAACCGATGCATCGAGGAGACGGTGTCGCTGTGCCTGGCAGGCCTCGAGACGCCCACCATCCCCCGTCTGCAGGCGCTGGTCCTCGCCATCAAGCACCGGATCCTCTCCAAGCGCTTCTCGAGCGCCTTCATGCTCCACGCCATCGCCAGCCGATTCGCCACGGCACTCCGACTGTACCACGAGAACCCAGACCTCTGCTTCCTCGCCCGAGAGGCACGCCGCCGTCTGATGTGGTCCATCTACATGATCGACGCGTCCATCTCGACGGGGCAGCCCGATGTCGCCCTCTGGACTGATGCCGAGCGCCAGATCCATCTGCAGCTCCCGTGTAACGAGCGCAACTTTGACTTTGACCTGCCCGACCCGACAGAACCGCTCCGGCCGCCAGATCCCGACCCCGGTGGTGTTGTCCCGCCGTTGCCCGACGTGCTTGGCCTCATGGCGCTGCATGTTCGCCTCCACTGGATGCGCACCCGCATCTTGCAGTGCACCTCGAGAGCGGTGGCCTCGCCGTCGGCAGACGCGCTGGCCGTGCTGCCGAGTCAGTTGGCCAAGTTCGCCGCAGAACTCGACGTGTTCGAGGCGAGACTGCCCATCTCGTTCCGCGAGACCGAGGCCAACTTCCGCCTGCGCAGCTACTCGTCCCGACTCGGCATCTTCGTTTTAACTCACCTATCGTGGAGGCAATGCCACCTCGACCTGTATCGTATGTTCCTCCCGGGCCTGAAGGAGGCACTGCCTCCGGGCGTCTTGCAGCAACTGGACCCCCACTTCGTCATGCACAAGCGCCGGAGCTGCTACGAGCACGCAAGGGCCATGGCGGATATGCTGGCCCAGCTGCTGAGTCTGAGCAGTGGCAACCCTCCGGTCGCCGATCTGGACCTCCCCGGATGCGCCTTTCAGTGCTCCAGAGTGCTGTACCACGGCTTGCAGACGGATAGCGGTGACCTGGGTTTCACGCCAGAGCGCGTGCAGGAACTGGCCACGGTTTGCCTCCGAGCCGCTCGGCTATCAACCCCCGGGGAGGCATCTGCTAGTATTGTAAGTTTTCGGTTTCTCTCTTTGCACCCACACGAGCACATCCAACTCACAATTTTCCACAGCAAGCGGATATCGAACGCCTCATTGCAAACGGCTTATCGTTGCCAGAGGTTCCACCTGCTTTCCCGGGCCGCACTCGCAACCTTGGCCCTGGAATGGGGACACCATACCTTGCACCAGATGCACCAACCCCAGCAACGGACCACCACATGCGACTCGCAGATTCGACGTCGGCTCCGGGATCGGTTCAAATGCCGCCGCCGCCGACGACGACGACACTGAGCCCTATGGCGGCACTGCAGCTGCCCATGGCCGAAGGGTCGGTATCTGGGCCCGCGGTTGCACCGTCTCAAGCCAGCGCCGTGACAAGTGCAAGCAATGCATTCGAAGAGGTGGCCGGCGGGCTGAACTTTGGGCCCGAGTTCTTCGGGATGGACTCGTGGTCGTCCTTTTCGGCCTGGGCGGATTTCCCGGGCGGTGGTATTTCATGACCTGGACTGCAGTCATCAGAGCGTGTTATGCTGCCCTGTGTTTAAATAAGGCCGGGGCTTCGGTTTCGAACTGCAGGCCGCGATGCCTTTTACGACTATACGTGTACTCGATTAGTGATCGATAAAGAACCCAAGTTGCCAGTGGCAATGTTATCGTTGTCGTTGTCGTCAAATTGTAAGTGACAGTTATAGAAGACAGTTTCCAATTCCATACCAAAGCTTGCCTCCTTTTATTAAGCACCCGATCACCCCCATGCGGCCGTCCCAGGCGCTGATGCCACTATCCCACGTGCGCGTGGGGTGCGTCCAGGGGTGCTTGTTTGGTGCAGTGTGGCGTTCTGTGGTTGGGGGTGGAACGTATCTCACGGCAGACCGGCATGGATCCAGAAAGGACGTAAAGAAAGGATGTAAAGTGCGTGATGAACATTACATTAATCGTGACGGTAGGTATCTCTGCGCTCATTTCCATCGTTCAAACATTACATACAACAAACTGCGCTGCCTCTCATCATGCGACTCCCCCACCAAACCCCCCGTGCTCGATGCCTCACCGCAACAGCGGGGTTTCCTCGGATGGATCCGCGTCGTCGCTGTCCCTCCTGGCCCCGACCGCCACAACCGTCACACTCCGGTCCGGATCGACCGTCTGCTCCCGGTAGATCCAGCCGATGCAGATCCCGGCGCCTGGGCCCAGAACAAGGGACGCGCCCACCATGACCAGCGCCACCCTCCAGCCCGCTTCCACCAGGATCCAGTACCAGACGGTCAGGCCGACAAAAAAGGCGTCGATGGCGATGAACTTGAGCGTGGAGCGCGTCATCTCCCTGCGGTCGTCGGGCTGCGTCAGGGTCCAGATGAAGTGCGCCTGCGCCAGAACGGAGCACACGATGGGCACGGCGTACACGCCGAGAAGCGCCAGCCGGCTCGACTCGAGATGCAAGCTGCTCTGCCACCCGTCCCGGGCCAGCAGCACCAGCCTGCGGACGGCCTGGCGCACCAGCGACACCCACACGGGGAAGAACAGCCAGACCATGACGGCCACCGGGTGATCCAAGACCAGCATCAAAAGCGACGGCACGACGTAGCCGATGGCGACGGCCACGGGGATCGCCACTGTCTCGGCGACCTGTGCGAGATGCCTCATGGCCTCGCCAAACGTCGGATCGGCCGGCCCGGACGGCAGTTGCGGCGCGCCCTGGCGCCGGGCGGCAATGATCTCGCGGCTGCGGTGGAAAAACGCCGGGAGGATGACCAGCTGCCACACGATGGCGCCGCCAATCAGGTTGAACACCAGCCAGGGCCCCGTCGGGTAGGCGATCAGCACGCTGGGCGAGTTGCAGATGCGGGCGGCCTCGACGGTGCTGACGGTCAGCAGGGCCGCGACAAACGACAGGATGACGGCCACGAGCCCAAAGGCGCGCACCGACGCCACGGCTTCCTGGAAGAAGCTGACCAGGAAGCAGGCCGGGCTTCCGAGGAGCGGGATGTGCGAGAGCCAGGGCAGGCGGGCGCGGGCGTGGCATTGCGAGTAGAGCATGTAGGTGTTGGTGTCGCTGTGCAGGACGAGCAGGTAGCCGGTGACAAGCGCCAGAAGCACCGGGGCAACGAGCAAAAAGCGCAGCCGGAGAGTGTGCACCGCGGGCCGCGGGCGGTGTGTTGGGGAATCCATGGTTTAGGTCGGTTTGACTTGTTCCGACGGTGGTCCTCTTTGTCGGTTGAAGAATGCGATGCGGGCTGAACCTGTCCCGCGAGACTTTTGATGGGGGGTCGAGGTCGCGAATCTCGTGATTGTTTTTTGCTTGGCACTGGTGACCAGCCGATCGTTTCCTTTGGTTCCCCCACAGTGTGGGGGGACGAACAACCGCTGTGTGGTGCAATCACCAAGGCACCCCCCCCACTTTGCGCGCGGGCATACACC